>PVHP010008588.1:0-52784 GCA_004024765.1 Zapus hudsonius | reverse complement strand
CCCCGATTCTTTGCATTCCCTTTTACAATATCTTCGTTCACTGACATATTTTCTTAATGTTCCAGTTTATCATGGTTAGGAATCACATATGAGGGAGAATATGTGGCAATTGGCACTTTGCTCTTGTGTGTGGTCACTAAAAATGATCTGCTCCAATTCTGTCCATTTTTCTTTAAATTTCATTATGTCACTTTTCCTTTCAGCTGCATAGAATTCCATAGTGTATATGTACCACAACTTTGATATCTATTTGTCCAGTGATGGGCATTTGGGTTGATCCCAATTCTTTGCTATTATGCATGGAGCTGCTATATACATGGTTGAGCAAATATCTCTGTACTTCAGGAAGGAAACTTGGGGGTAGATGCCCATTAAAAGGATAGCTGGGTCCTCTGGTACTTCTATATCAATCCTGTTCAGGAGCCTCCACCCTGCTTTCCATAGTGGTTTTACAAGTTTGCATTTCCACTAGCAGTGAATGAGGGTCCCATTTTTCCCACACACTCGTCAGAATCTATTGTTGGTAGATATTTTAATGATTGCCAGTCTGACTGGAGTAAGATGGAATATCATTTGTTCCTTTGATTTGCATTTCTCTGATGATTAATGACATTGAACATTTTCTCAAATGGGAGTTGGCCATTTGTATTTCTTCCTTTGTGAATTCTCTGTTGAGTTTAGTTTCACATTTTGTGAGAGAGCCGTTTGATATATATATAAATTTTGGGAGATTCTTTGTACGTTCTAGATATTAGACCTCTATCCATATTGTGGCTGGCAAAGATTAACTCCCAGTTTGATGGTGGTCTATTGGCTTTGAGTATGTTTTGCCTGTCTGTACAGATTCTTTTTAGCTTGATGAGATCCCATTGTTTAACTGTTTCTTGCACTTCCTAGGCTACTGGAGGTTTGTTCATGTTGGTATCGCTAAATGGGACACGGAAGACAAAAGGTTAATTATGTTTGAACAGGTTTGAAACCTCGATGGTAATCCGGTAGGCCTTTCCCAGCTCCATTGTAAACCCTAACTCCCTCCCAAAGCAAGCCACATGATCCCAGGTTCACACCCCAGCTGTGCCTGGAAGATGGCAGTTTCTCTACCCCCACCATCTGATATAGTGCCCAAGCTCACATCTACATGCAAAGCAGGTATTCACAGGTTGCTGGTTACTGCCAATCTCCTTTGCCTCTTTCTTCCCCTCCCTCCTGCTCTACCTCTATTTAACTAACGGGGGCTCCTACAATAAATAGGAATATATTTTCACACCTTTCCCCCGGATCTCGGCCCATTATTCTCTCTGAAGAGATGAGCTGAACACACAGGAAGCTATGCTTCCAAGAGCTATAACACTTCTGCGGGTTCTCAGGCCCATGGACATGCCTCCACGGCTGTCCAGGTCTGCAGCCGCAGCTGCCACCATCGCCACCACTCAGAGCATGCCTGCTCCCTCCCTGCCTGGGTCCAAGGGCACCGACCAGCTGGTGCCAGTCAGTCAGACAAGCTCCCGGATCCCCAGCAGCCAGCTGGGACTACTGAGAGATGTGCGGTCAGATTGGCCCAGCCCCGCCTCCCCGGGGCACTCCTGCCCTGCCTGCACAGCCTGGGAAAACCCCGCACAGACTTTAGGACCACCGGCTCTTTCTTCTTTTATTATAAACAACATTTTGGCGCCCAGCGTGGGGCAACCAACCTCCAAAACCACAGGTGACTGATGCCCAACAAACAAAAGGACTGCTGTATACATGTGAGTCACCCTGACCTGAGCCTTCCCTTTTGTTTCTTTGTATCAATACTCATGAGTCACATCGGCCCCAGGAAAATCTGGGTTCTGCCCCTTCATCCTTAGGGGGTAACTCTCTTTTCTTTACAGCTCTGCATGGCTCCAGGGTCCGGCCTCCAGGAGGTAAACCTTTTCTTTTGTTTCTTTCTATGGATACAAGTGACTCACATTGGCCCCAAGTGGGCTCCAGCCTCCATGAGGAAGTTTTTTTTTTTTTTTTCTATGAGATTCCTATCTCATAGAGAGTTACCCCATTTTTTTTCTTCCAGGGTTTTCAGAGTTTCAGGTCTTACATTGAGATCTTTGATCCATTTGGAGTTGATTTTTGTGCATGATGATTTTCTTGCAAGTATTTATCCAATTTGTCCAGCATCATTAGATAAAGATACTATCTTTATGCCAGTTAACATTGTTGGCATCTTTGTCTAATATGAAGTAACTATAGTTTCCAGAGCTTAGGGAAGGGTCTTCAATTCTTTCCATTGGTCTATTTGTCTATTTTTGTTATGGAGACTGCGTAGTTTTGTAGTATATCTTTAGGTCGGGTATGGTGATACTGTCTGACATGCTTCTTTTACTAAGGATGGCTTTGGATATCTGAGGACTTTTGCCATTCCAAATAACTTTGCAGATTTTTTTCTTTGTCTGCAAAGAATGACACTGGTATTTTTAATGAGTGTTGGTGCTCACAAGTATTCACTGCCATATGTGAAAATCAGGTTCTCAAACCAAGTTTGAGAGCCACACTGATCAAAGGGGATAAGCATACATGTAGAAGACTTTTAATAGGTTTAACCTCTCCATTTAGCCAACGAATAGTGGAATTTTCCTTCTAAGGTATATGACCTTCCAAGCTACAGGCTTATGAAGGGTTTCTCATAGTAGGGAGGGGGTAGGATGGAGCTCAAACAGGCCCTGACAGTTTTTCATACTTGTTCAGGAAGCCCATACCCACTGAGCTGTTTCCCCGGTGGCCTCCCTATAAATCTTTTATCAACTTTTATTTTCTCTCTGAAGTTTGAGCTTCTACAGTTTTTGTAGAATTTTGTGGCTCTGTGGGGTAAAAAAAAATCTGTTTATCATAGTTTTACTTTTGCTTAAAAATAATATATTGAAGGATGGGGAGTTGGTTTTGTGGCTAAAGACACTGGCTTGCAAAGCCTGACAGCAAGGGCTCAATTCCCCAGCACCCACATAAAGACAGATTCACCAAGTGGTGCATATGTCTGGAGTTTGTTTTGTAGCAGCTGGAGGCCCTGGCATGCCCATATACTCTCTCCCTCCTATAAATATATATTTAAAATTAATATATTCAAACCAAATGTTTCAACGATTTAAAATATATTTACCTTTGTTTTTAAATTTTTCATTGGATGTGTTTGTGTTTGTATTTATTTATTGCTCACATTACTATATGCTATTGTTTCATGTTTATAACTTACCAGGAAGAATTCCAAAAATTGTATTTGCTGTAAATATTACTAATATTAATTATTAATATCACTGCTATTACTAATATTAAACATTACTATTTGGTCCATTGTGCTGCAGCAATTACTTTAGAAACCTTGAGGCAACTAGGGACTGAGTGAACGTGTGCATGTGCATGTCTGTGTGTGTGTGAATGTTTGTGTTGGATGATCTGTCAATGTTCTATCCAGTCGGTTAAAATATACATTATTCTATACTTTCTGCTTTGTTAGAGAACTTAGTGCAAGAAAGCTTAGGAGCCGGCATTGTCTTAGCTTTTATGGACATGGATATAGCTCTAAGCATGATTCCTGGAATATAAAAAACTTTCCAGTCCCCCGTGGATATGTCAACTTCAAATCTTTTTTTTAGAATCTTCTTAGCCATTATTTTGTCAACTTCAATGCTGTTGGATTCCTTTGACATTGCCTCTGCAGGTAGGACTGGCCTCACACAAGGAACTCAGAGTCACGTCAGATAAAGGAAAAAACGAGAGAACAAATGTGTTGGCAATTCCCACTCCAATCTGTCTGCCAACAATATTCAAATGGTGGCAGAGCACTGGTAATGAGAATTTAAGGAACTGCATAAGTGTGGTCCTACTCTACAGGTTCCAGGGGGCGGATATTTTGAGCCTATTGATTTATAAAACTTCCAACAAGACTAAGATATAGGGTAGTAATAAGGCAATTTAAAATATGAGATGGGGTGGTTGTAAGCCTTCAGTTGATTTTTAGAATATATGTATGTTTATCCTTTCATCCGTCAGGTTCCACATTCTTCCCAAGGGAAAAACAGATAGTCAGAAGGCTTTACACTTCCATTCCGAAGTGGCTCCCTTGACAAATACTCTTTTATGTGTTTTGTTCAATTAAGCTTTCTTCAAATTATATAGAAACCACACTTGACCCACTAGAATTAAAGGTTGTGCTACTCAGCATACTTTAATAGAACAGGAAAAATGAGTTTATGATTTGTTCTTTTGTGGTCCCATGAAATCAACCTGCAGAAGTTATGGGGTGATGGGTCTTTAATTATTAGTAGGTTACTCAAGGGAAAAATGCAATAGTAAGAAAAATATGGGCTTCAGTTCATAAGATTAGACATAAAAGGTGGCCAAAGTCTAAGTTCATTTGAGGCCCTGGAAGGATCAATTGATACTCTTCCCATGTTGATAAAAGACATGAAAGAAACAGCATAGTTGAATCCAATTGTCCAACATTAAAATATGTTTTCTATCCTGAAAGGTGTTGTGAAGATAAAGTAGGAGATTAGCGATAGCTGGTTTGTTGCCCTGCTGGTATCCTTTATTTGTTATATTCAATTAAATGACTTATTTTATAATAAATTTTAAGTAGATTTCACACTGTTCATCTAAATAGTATCTGATAGTTAATTACTTGGCTCTTTGTGTAATCAACAACATCCTATTAGAGGAAAAATATATTTTATCAGTTTATTTTGTTCAACATGAGAATTAATAAATTAATAATGGCATGTAAACAACAGCTTTAAAAAATCTATAAGCATATAAATTCCTGTAAAAAATAAATCTCTTAATGTTGATTTTAATCTAACATTTCTAGAAAGAACTCAATGATCTGTTATAAGATTTTCTAACATATCATTTATTATATATCACAAACCAATATTCTATGCATATTGTTTTATTTCATGATGCTTAAAATATAAACTAGGAAAGGCTCAGGAAACAAGAACACAGTATTTGCAATAAAATCTGAAATAAATGGGTTCAGGCTTTTCACCTGCCAACTAAGTCTGAATTTTTCAAGGCAAGACACACATATCCAATGCAGAGAAATTAACCACTGCATCTGATTTTCATCTAGGGTCACAGCTAACCATTGTTTCTTAATTCAAATAATTATTCTAAAAATCTGGAAGAAATGTAGATCACAGATTACAGCAGAATTATCAAATTTAAACTTATTTTGATTTTAGAAAACAGTAAGTTGTATTCCTCAGAAAACAAAACAAAACAAAACATGCTTCTTTGGTAAATAAATTCACAATTCAGAAAACAAAGTATAAACTATGTGTGATGGGAGAAATCTTAAGAGAGAAAGTGGCAAAATTCAATTTACATAAAATAAAGCCAATAAAATTTCAGAATTAATGAAACATCCCTTGAAAAGGATTATCTGAAAGCAATATTAAGTCTCTATAGCATCATGAAAACATAATAAATTATTATGTAGGTATATTCTGACTAATTTTGTAAATTGAAAATATTTTCTGTTTTCAATTCAAATGTGACATAACAATTTATCAATTATATTGCAAAAAGAAAGTGCCTTGCAATTACTCAAGTCAAGATAAAGCTGAAAAATAACTGCAAAACAGGGGAGATCTCACTTTCTAAGAGAGCAGATAAAAGTAGGCTGACAGAAAACAAATAAGCTTTCAAACTAATTTTTAAAAAGAATACAAAATTCTTAAATGATGGAAGTACAATGCTGACTTAACCACATATTTTCCAAGCAAATTTTTAATGTGTTTATAAGCATGGGACCTAAGAATTCTGTCCCCCAACTATGATAAGTAAACCAGTTGCTAATCTTCAGACTGGTTAGGAACTGGAGAGATGGCTCAGCATTTAAGTGCTAGCTAGCTTGCTAAGCCAGCGGCCAGGGTTTGATTGTCTATTTTCTTTACCCAAATAAAGCCAGATACACGAATAAACATTTTAAAAAGCATAGGAAGAGTCCTGAGGCATTAGAATAGTGGCCTACCTGGACCAGCATGTGGCAGGCTAAGGATTCCATCCCCAGCACTATAAAAAGTTTTCTCCAGAGAAGAAGCCTGGGCAGTGGACATGAATTTGCTCTTAGTAAGTGAATAACTTCTGTTTCTATGTCCTTCCAGAAAGCCTATTCTGCATGGAAACAGCATTCCATTGATTAGAGACCTGGGAACACAGAGAGATGGCAGGGAGGCTGTATGTGGCTGAGGAAAGGATCTACCAAGAAATGATATCCCCTAGTTCAATATTCTATTTAAATTACATGTTCCCCAAATTTCAGTAATGTCTGTTTCATGCTTTCAAAAAAATCAAAAATATCATATGATTACAAATGGAAAATTGCATTCAAATTTTAATTGGCATATGACCAATCTTCTCATATACATCATAAATTATAGTTCTAAATAAATGTGTGGTGTTCTCATGGCTAATAGATCAAATTTTCATGGACTGGGGGACAATCAATAATAGAAATTTATTTCTTGAAATTATTTTTTTAATATTTTATTTATTCATCTTCAAGCAGAAAGGAGAGAGAGAGAAAGAGAGAGAAAGAGAGAGAAAGAGAGAAAGAGAATGCACAAGGGCCACCACCTTGTGGGTCTGGCCCATGTGGGTCCTGAGAAATTGAACTCAGGGCCCCAAACACTGGAGACAAGTGCCCCAACTGCTGAGCCACATCTTCAGCCCTTATTTCTTGAAATTATGGAGAGTTGAAGTTGCAGTCAATGCTTCAACATGGTGAGGTTATAGAGGTGCTCCACCCCACGCCCCCACTCCATGTATGGAGACACCAGGCTGCAGTTTATCCTGAAAGGTAAAGAGCTGGGAGACACCAATTTTCTTTGGACTCTTATAGGGTGTCAGTCCAATTCAAGTAATCTTTCCCCAGACAACTCACCTCTTAATACTGTCATCTTGGGGACTGGGATTTTAAGAAGCCTTTGGATGGACACAAACATTAAGTTCATACAAATAAAATCCTGGTGTCATTGCATGATGAATGAAATTTCTGATATAAGATAGGATAGAAAATGACAATCAAGGTTTACAATAAAAGAAGACATAATGAAAGGTTGAATTAAGTATAAAAAATTTAAAGTAAATAAAAATCTATTAAGAGAGAAATAACTTGAACAGTGCAAATTATCTGTACAGGGCCAGGAAATTGCATAAAACACTTTTTATTGTTTAAAGTTAATTTTTTCTAAGATTTCTACTATAAGATTTTCCATAGTAAGCATTGTTATGTAATACTTATTCCAATTACTTTATCTCATTAAAGTAAATAATCACCACTATGCCAAATATCTGAAGAATACTTTAGGTACTCAAAATCATAAACCACCAACAGTATAGCTAAATGATTAGTGCATAAAAATCATATTATATCTTAGAACATTTTAAGTGAGACCATTAATCAAATTTGACAGCAGTAGTTTGATTTGGTGCTGGGGATGAAATCCCAAGCCTTGCACAGTTTAGGTTAGTGCTTTTCTTTGGAAAATGAGTAATTTTGCCTTCCCAATGACTTATTTTGGGAAGAATTTTAGAGACAGCAAAATACTATATTCTGTCTAATGTTGAGATATACACAGAATAACACATTACATGAATAGTTTAGCTAAAAAAATCTAATCAAACGCTAGTTTCAGGGGCTGGAGAGATGGCTCAGCGGTTAAGGCACTGCCTCGAGTGCCCAAGGCCCCAGGTTCAATTCCCCAGTGCCCACATAGACCAGACCCACAAGGTGGTGGCCCAGGTGCTCACTCCTCTCTCTCTCTCTCTCTCTCTCTCTCTCTCTCTCTCTCTCTCTCTGCTTGAAAATGAATAAATAAAATGAAAAATTGCTAGTTTCATATTAACAATTTATAGAAAAATATAAAGAAGTAAGGTAAAACAAAATATATCCAAATGTAATCTATTATTTTTCAGTTTTTCTACAGGAAATAAACTGCATTAAAAGAAAGAGAAAATCAGAGAAAAACAGAATCATTAAGGATGCTACCTGTTTCCTGTGCCCTTGGTAGATCCTGATTTACACAAAGTGACTGGGGCATCATGGAGAGTTCAAAGTACTGTTGCTTTGGTGGGCTCAAGCTGCAGGGTAGCACATACTCCACAGACTGGGTGATCTATGAACTGCACCCTTAGCTTGTACAGCACTGGAGGTGTTGATGGTCTAAATCTAGCATTGTCAGAGAAGGTCATTGGTAGAGAGGACTATTAGCTGTGGTCTCACAGGGGGAGGATAAGATAATTCTCCAGGGAAATGTTTAAGAAATCTCTTTTGCCATTCACTGCAAACCTACTCTCCTGGTACAAAATCCTCCTAAAGATTTTCTTTATTACAGCAAAATGAACATGAACTCACTGCCCCCCTCCCCTATATCCATTGTTACATTCTACAGAAATTTGACTGCCAGATGGCCAATCTCATTGCATGAGGTGAGAAACTGTCAGGGCTCTGAAGTTCTGTGAGATAAGGAACTTAGGAAAGATGAGGCTGGAGAATACCTGGGTAGAGTATCTGAATTTCCTGAACCCCATTGTAAATGTGTGAACTGCTAGGTGATCTTAATTTACATGTCACATACCCTACTCTGTGTCTGAAACCCATTGTAAATGTGTGAGTTGCTAGGTGTTTGTAATTTATGTGCATAATGTCACGTACACATCTCTGTGCCCTACTATAAAATCTCTTTGTAACTGGGGTTCCAAGCATAAATGAAGAAAATGCTTCATTTATGCTTGGACCCCCGGGCCCAGGCATAAAATTAAACTCCCCTCTCCTCTTTCTGCAAAGGCATTTTCTGTTTGTTACTGGATATTTCTACAACATCTTCTTGGTATTTTACTTAGGGTGTTAGAGTTCCAGCACATATTACTTGGTAGACAAAAACATAAATTTTGATAGTAATAAATTTGTTAATTTTATATATTAAATTTGTAGGTTGAACTTGTTACATTTATAGATGAAACCTGAAAAATATGTTTTGCATTATAATTGATTCTAATACTTATACAAATATCATTACTAATGATATCTGTTTTATTCAGGATTCTCTAGAGGAACAAAACCCATAGAATGAATTGTATTGGAAAGGCAATTTATTGGATTAGTTTACTGCAATCCAACAATAGCTGTCTGCAGGCTTGAGAGTCAAGGAACCAAAGAGCTGCTCAGTCTACCTGGCTGGATGCCTCAAGAGTCCCAATCCAGCCCTGAAGGCCTGAGATTATTTTGAGAGCTGCTGGTCTTCAATCCACACTGGAAGGCTAAAGAATGGTTACCAAAGCTGATGAATGATAGGTGAACAGAATAGATGCAATCAGTAAGCAGCACAGGCAGAAAGACCTGTCTTGCCAGGTGGAATGCCCACTCTGGGGGAAGGGCCAACTGTGGAGGAAGACCCTCTCCTTCAGTCAATCCTTCCTGGAATCATCCTCACAACCCTCCCAAGAGGAATGTCTGTGGATTCATAATCTGATCAAGTTCACAATAGAATTTAACCGTCACAGCATGTTATGAAGTCTAGGATTTGTAGTCAGTTCTCAACAGACAAGAGAAGTTGTTGTGAATGACACAAACATGACTAGCTATGAGTTATGTTTATACCTGCTGCTGTGTATGTTGTTTATGTGTGTGTGGGCACACACACATCAAATATGTAGACATATGTATGTTTGAGAATACATATATGTATACATATTTGAGAATTTCAATAACAAAATATCACCTAACATTTCACAAAGGAGAAATAGAAATGAGATTAATAATAGTCATCTAAGTGGAAATCATTGCCTTTGTAATTAACATCGCCTTTACCAATCTGAACATAAATTGGTCCCACCCAAAGCAGGAAGGTTATCACAGCTTTCTATGATTTCTTTGATCTTGGTTTTTCTCTAATCTTACACACTGCGTTTCTGAACACCAAGAGAACTCAATGAGAAGTGAAAAACGAAGTGATTACAATGAGGTGTACACACCAAAGAGTCTTCTTGATATAGTGGCTCATAGTTTGAATGTCCCCCAAATAGATTCAAGAGTTATTAAAATATTTCTCCAGCTGCCTCATTTGGAGGGTGTGTCAGCTTGGCTGGATCCTAGATTTCAGGCCTAAAGTGTATCTTGGGTTTATTTGAAATTCCAGCTATGTAGATGCAAAGAGCAGTCTGAACTCAAGCCTGGAGTTCCTGCTGTTTGCCAGTTTGAGTGTTGAGTGTGCTTGCTTGAGGTGCTGGCTGGGTTTCTCTCTGATTGGATCTGTGAAAGGGGGCCAGCCTCTTGCACAATTCTGAAACTTCTCCTGTATCTGTTCCTTCAATAAATACATTCCTCCTAAATTGTGCCTGTCTTGGAGATTCATCCCAATGGTGTGGTCTGAGTACAACAGTGGCAAAGAAGTGTTTGTGTCTTTTGTTAGCATTGCAGAGAAAACTAATGATCTGTTTGGTATATACAAGTCATTGTGATTAAGTTTGTGTTGTTATTGCTTCTAAAGATTGTAGTTTTCCTAGCTCTTCTGAAACTCTCATCTGACAGAAATGTCTCCTTGCACAGTTTGGCTCCGTAATTCTGACCAGCAACCTAGCATCCTCCTACTTCCCTTTCTCATCTCTAGGCCTATACCTTGGTTTAAGTCAAAGCGTGAAAACAACTGAGGCTATTCTGGGTTTGCTGACATGAGCTGCAATTTAGATAGACCACATATATAGCAGGGTGATCTGAGGATTAGAATTTAGATAAATCCCAGCAATAATTCGAATTCACCCCAAAATTTAAGGAGTACCTGAATTCTTGTCTACAAAGTTGAAAAAGTAAAATCATAGGCAACCAGATATTAAGGTATAGTGGGGGACTTTATTTAAAAGAACATGGGGAGTTACAGAGTTCTCCAGTCACCAGTGTGGGAGAAAATGTGGGAGAGGTTTTAGTCAAAATTTATGCATTTAAACAGGCAGGAAAAGAAAGATATCAAAGGGCTCCTATCATGAGAACAAAAGGTTCCTGTGGAGAGATCTTGAGTTCCCCTCATCCCAGCCTAAGGGCTAGGTTGAGAGGCGTTACCTGGAAAATGAAAGTCCTCCTTCTAAGATGCCATGTGGAAGAAAAGAAACTGGTCTTTGTTCTTGGGAAGCTTTTAAAACTTCCACCAGGTAAGTCAGAGAGATAACAGATTGGTTTATACCTCACCAATCAGTTTTGCATCTAGGTTTGGGCTCTGGCTAGAGACACCTCCCACTCAAGGGGAGTGGGTCTATGGAACTTGCCTGAACTGTCATATTCCACTGAAGAAGTAACCATAACTGCTGTTAAGGTATTTGGGTGTGGAATTGAAAAAAAAACCAGAAAAAAGTACATACATGTTGAAGAAAAAAATTAAACAAGAATACCATTTTTATCCTGCTGGCAAAGCTCTGGCTGGGGAGGGGTTAAGGAGGAGCTTGGTAACATTGTGTGTGGTCTCTCTCCTAAAGTCTCACAATACACAAACACTGTATATCTGCAGCAGCTTTGGAGACACAGGTTGAACTATATTAGGAGATTCTTCATAAAAGAGTGAAGCAAAAAATTGAAAGTGAAGTTGATTTACTTGAGAATATTCTCTGGAGAAACAGATTAAACCACCAAGATAACTTAAAACAAACAAACAAACAAAAACAAAACAAAACAAAAAACCAATAAGGATCCCAGAACTCTGAGACACTCAGGGACCAAGCTGAGCAAACAAGATGCATGAGTTTCTATAACAGATTATGGATACAGAGATGAAAGGGTGCAGAGATGTGGATCTGCTGTAGTGGGTTTAATACGAATAGCCAGCCATATGATGAGCAAGAAGGTGATACTGCTTGCCATGAACCAAGCAACATGTAATTTATCAGGAACACAAGAACACCTCGTATGACAGGAGGAAGCAACATCAAAAAGTTCACTGAGACGACTCTGTGGTGCAATGCTATAGGGGCAAAGACGGATGAGAGCCTTGCAGCTTCATAGCCCAGTTTAAAAGAACTTTAAACATTATGTTACAGTTTCAGGCAAGCTGGCCATTCCAGGCCTGATCTCCCTCCCCTTCAGTGGGAGGTGCATCCAGCCAGAGCTCAAACCTAGATGCTAAAAACTGATTGGACAGGTAAGTCAGGTTTTTCTGACTTACCTGTCTGAGGTCTTGAAAACTCACTAAAACAAAATCCAGTCTCCCTCTTTTCTTTTCTCCACATGGCTTCCTAGGAGAAGACCTAACTTTCCAGGCCTTAGGAAGGTAAGGACTTCCCTCGCCCCAGCTGAGGTGGGGCTCAATATTTTTCCACTTGAACATTTTTCCTCATGACGGGAGCTCTCTGTTATCTTCCCTTTTTCTGCTTGCTTAGCTGAACAACATAGATTTTGGCTAAACCCTCTCTCACGTGTTCTCTCCATACTGGGGCCTGGAGATTTCCATAGCTCCCCATTCTCTTAAATAAGGTCACCCACTATACCTTATCCTCTGATGGTCTATAATTTCAATTCCTTAACTTTATAGACAAGAATTTGGGTACTCCTTAAGTTCTGAGGTATACTGAAGTATGCTGGGTATTATCTGAGTTTTAATCCCCAGCTCTATTGCTATAATTACATCCCAAATGGTGTCGTGTATCACATAAGGGAGTGCTTAACACTGATGTTACAGTGACCTGCCCAACTGGACTAGGAGGCCCTGGCACCTATCCAATAATATTTTATAGAAGCAGTTAATGGAATGTGACCTCCCTCTGTATGAAGTATATTGGTGGCTGACAAATTCTCTCTTCAGCAAAACTGAGAACAATGAAAACTGGATCACAAAGATTATGAGGGAAGCGGTCATCATAAAATATTCTGATGCCATTAGAGTTCACATACTGAGTCAGTGTTCAGAGTGAGATCCACTCACCACAGTTCAGTTTCATATTTACAAAATGTTCCTACAGCACCATAAGAAGTAGGTAGTCCTTCAAAAGAAGGTTCTTCCAACATCAACATGGATACACATACTATAGGGAACATTCCTCCAGTACCACAATATGCAAATACACATTGATTAGAAGGTCGTCCAGCAACAAGAATGTGTAAACACATTCCATTGAATGTTGTTCTAGCAACATGGTATGTATGTACACTCTAAACAAAATGCTCCTCCTGCAGCATTCTATGTACGCACACTCAAGGGAATGTTCCCCCAGGACCATGGTATGCATAGACACACTAAAGCGCATACTCCCTTCACCATAATGTGTGTAAACACACAAAACAGAATACTGCACTATTACCATAGTATGCATACACACAAAAACTGAATAGAATTATCATTTTAGTCAGTAGACTGCATAGAGCAAATTGTTGTCACTAATCTGAGGGCCATCATCCATCCACTTAATTTCTGATAAAACAGAAGGAGGAATAGCAGAAAAGGGCTGCTGAGATTTTTGAGGTACGCATGCTCTTTTCACCCATCAAACAAAATACACCAAAGGCTGTTCCTGAGCCTGTGTATTTCTGGTCTGAAGCTCACATCATTGGCACTCATGGGTATATACAGTTTGCTGTCTGCAGGTTTAGGGATTTGTTCATCTTCATAAATATATGAGTCAAATTCATGTATTTACATGCATACATATTTTTATTTATCTACATCTACATCTATATTGATCTATATATCTATCATCTACCTATTTATTATCTGTATATATCTATCATCTATCTGTATATCATATATTTAACTATCTTTCACATATGTGCAATTGGCTGTGTTTTCTCTTGAAGAAATTTTGACTAATGCATTAATCAGTTTGTCAGTTTTTCAGAAGAGAAAAGGATTCTTTGTGAAAGCATCTTCATTCGGTATAAAATTCAGCATACAGACCATGGCTCTATATTTCAGAAAAATATATATAATCTATATCTATATCTATCTACAAGGAATATATATATATATCCAGAAACTATGTCTCAAACTCAAATATTACCCTGCACAATATATGCATTTCTTTCCACAGCAGCGATTATTTTATAATATTTTCTGAGATCTGTTCATTCTAGATTCCTCTATGTTTAGCATCCAAGCAATCTATTTTTAGAATTCCCCAGTATTTTCATGTCCTTACCCTGGATTATATTCAACATTTCTTCTGCATAAGTGTTTATCTTTCTGGGGATAGAAAAACCTTCTACACAGTTTCAGGAAATATTCCACCCAGGGAGAATTTATTTTGCTACTATTTTCTATTTGAAATATTTGCTAGAATTGATAGGCACATGAAATATTAAGCCATTACAATACTATGATTATATTTTTAAAAATAATGCTCAGTATTATTTTTTAAAAAATTACACTCAATTTGATGTATGCATGTATAGATAAAAATTCACACATACATCAAATATTCTTGAAATATATCATTTAAAGTTATGCATTGCAGAGTACCTGTCACCTATTATTCATCATATTTAACATACAACATAGGATAATTAATTTAAACCTGATTATTTTGAAAATATTTATTTGTTGAGAGAGAGAGAAAGAAAAATTGGGCATTCCAAGGACTCCTGCCATACTAATAAACTCTAGATGCATGCAACTCTTTTACATCTGTCTTTACTTGGGAACTGATGAATCTAATTGGAGTGGTCAGGCTTTGCAAGCAAGAACCTTTAAACAGTAAGTCATTTCTCCAGCCCTCATAAACCTCATTAATTTCAATGAAGTTTTTACGCAATTTTATTTCACTTTAACCTGATGGAATATATTTAACTTATGAACATTTATAAGTAGAGCATATATCATTTGCAACTAAATAGCATTTTATTACTTATAATAAAAACAATTAAAAGTACATAAAACACATTGGTAATTAAAATATAGCTTAAAACGTTAAAGTTAAAACAAATTTTACTTAAGCAACAGCAACAGTATTTTTATTAATCCAACTGAACATTCAACTATATCCACAAAACTAAAAATTCATATGTTGGAAAAATAAGTATTGCCAAGATGATGGGCATATTCCCCCTCTTCTCATTGTCATTCTGAGTGACATATTTCTGTTCTTTCCTTATGAATCTCTTCAAATGCTTCCTTAAATGGCTGTGAAAGCCTTTTGAAAAAAAAAAAAACTAAAAAAATAAACCTAGACAATGTGATCCATATCGTATTGCTAAGTAATTAATGTGAAAATTCATAGGTAAATTTCACTGAATTTTATTTATCAGAGTATATTACTACATGCTGCACATAGAACTATAAAACTAAAGTGTTCTTTGACTTTCTGAAAATTACATATGAGAACCAGTTTTCTACATTCTTAATAAATTGCTATTTTGCACAGGTAGTTACTTGATAAGGTTCACTATCACAGAAAATGGGATGCCTATTATCTCCTCCAATGTTCCTAAAGAAGTGTTAAGAACATTTGATGTAGACATGGAAATATTTTTCTATATTCCATCCTGTCTCTAATAAAATAACACATTTAGAGAAAATGCAGATGTGAAAAGATGTTATTTTTTTCAAAAATTCAGCCATTACTTGGTAGATATTCTTTTTTTTTTACTTAATTATTGCAACATTCTTTTTTTGATTCAATGTGGAAACAAATATCAACTTTAAATAACAAACCAAATCCATTATCATACAATTTGTTTTAAAAGACATTAAATTGACAGGATAATATTGCCTCTCATCATGCTTGAATGTGTACCTTTGCATCTGATGCAGTACAAGTCACATGTGATTTCTCAGGTCTGTAGTTGCCCACAGTCCAATAGCATGTTTACTCTATACAAACCCACACTGTCATAATCCAGAATCTTTGAGATAATCATTTTAAAAACAGACTTTTTGAAAGATTCCACATTCTTTTGCACTTGAACAACTGATGATCATAGGCAGAAAGGTCTACAGTTACATGTTTCCCTTTCTTGGAACACAAACTCTAGTACATTTTCGGCAATTTATTGGACTTTCACTACCCGTTTTTCAAATCAATCAATTCATCTTGGTGGACCCTGTACTGCTAATTGACAGGAACATGGATCTCCCTGTGGAGCTGTCCCTCTGCTCTCCTTGCCCAGTGCTGTCACTGGAGAGAAATGGCTGTATTCCTTGGTGCAGAGGGCATTAGCTAACAAATGATGTTACCTACATAAACAGTCAGGTCACTAAGGAACACGGTATTCATAGCTATAATGCATGCCCAATACTTCCAGGTCATGCAGAGTTCTCCATACTCACTTTTCTAAAGGCATGAATTTATTCATCATTTAATATAGAATTCTTAATATGCACAGGACGTCCCAAATTGGAGGAATAACTTAGAAAAAAAAAACTACATTCAGCCGCCTTCTTTCTTTTTTTAAATTAATTTTATCTTTATTGTCCAAAATTAGATATATTGATTAAGTAAATATTGTGCTTATATTCCCATTTCCCTCCTCCCTGTCCCAATCCAATGGGTATCCTCCTCGGTAGGCACACTGGATCAATCCATGTGGCAAGGGTTCATTGATAGATAGCACAGTAGGAACCAAGGTTCCCCCCACACCTTTATGTATTGTAGATGACAGGGGTAATGTCTCTGGGTAATCTCTCCTACCATGGCTCTTACAATCTTTCTGTCCCCTCTTCTAGTCAGTTCCCTGAGTCATGGAAGCAGCCTCCTTATTTCTAATAGGCTCTGTTTTTATGACTCAGCATATGTAACTGTGAATAAAACAATCCACAATGGAAAGAACTTATTGAGGTTGAGATAAGTGTCAGTCATATGAAAAGTCTGTAAAGTGAAGATTATCATTCTTTGTGGGCTGTATATTATTCAGATGATTTTGGTAGAATTTATTACTTTTTTCCTTGTTCAATGCCATGACCAAATATCTAAACTACATTTAATTTTTTTTCTCTTGAAAATAGACTGACTAGATGTTCTGTCGTTCATATAAACTGGATGTATTATATGACTTCTGGTACATTTTCAGTTGAAATATTAAAATTGGACAGTGAAATATATTTATTCCCAATTAATTAAAATATTTGATCTACCAATTTTTTGCAAAATGCAATATTACTAATCTCTATTTCTATCTAAGAACCTATCAATGCTGTCTGTGAGGACAGTTATGCTAATACAAATGTCGGAGGTTCTAACTACTCAGCATTGTGGAGTTTGTACTTATTGGAGGGTATTATGGCTTACATTTCATATTAATATCTTAGTTTTATCAATCCTAATACACAAGACAAAATTTTTATGTTTAGTGATCATGGTCATTGCTTTAGGTTCATTCTGTGCAATTTTGATGATTAATGTTAAAATATTTGTATTTAGTTCTATGACATAAGTGCGAAATAATACCATTGTTTAATTGGAAGAAATATGGTTGGGATGATTAAGTTTTGATGTCAATTTGACCTGTTTAGTAATCCACAGAAATCTTCTGTGGGTCTGTGAGTTTGCTTACAGGAAGGATTAACTAAAGGAGTAGATCCCTCCTTTAGAGTGAGTCCTTCCAGAGTGGGTATGCCTATCTGTAGGGGACAGGTTGTAAGGAAGCTTGAGGGTAAGGAAATGTCTCTCTTCCTTCCCCTGCCTGTTTTCTGGTGTGTGAGTGAGTGTGTGTGAGTGAGTGAGTGTGTGTGTGTGTGTGTGTGTGGTTGTGTGTGTGTATGTGGTATTGGTGATGACTCTCTCTCTCTCTCTCTCTCTCTCTCTCTCTCTCTCTCTCTCTCTCTCATCTTTCTTTGGACCTTGAAAGTGGCTCAGCCTCTTTTGACATCATGGAACTTCCCCTAGATCTGTAACTTTAATAAATCCCTTCCTCCCACAACTGTGCCCGGTTTGGAGGTTCATCCCAGCAGTGTATAGCTGACCACAATAATTTGTATTTGCTGAATGAAGACATAAGAGCATCATTCCTGTCATAGGATCTGTTAGTGTCTCATCACTGTACCTTCAGAAAAGCAATGTACAAGGCATATGTTATATAATCAATAGACTTATTTGGAGAAAAAAATGTTGTAGTTTAAATTTTAATATGATTTAGTTTTTACTATCCCTCTTATTGGACCTATTTGTAAGAAACCTATGTTTATTTTAACTCAGTATAACTCTGAATGTCCTTGCTTGACTTTTCCTATTCAGTCTTCTCCATTGCCTAATAATATCTGAAGAGGGGCTAGAGAAAATAGTCTTGGAGAACAGTGGCTCCATTTCCCTGGGTTTTTAATTTTAATTTTATTCCTTATTGCATATGGTACAATGCAAAAGTTAGATGATGTCTTAAAATAACAACCCTCTCATCTACAAAATTGAATAATTCATACATGCTCAGATGATTATGACTAATAGATTATTTCTAGTTACCTAGAAAACACTCAATATTTCACAGTCAACTCATGAACGAGACTATTATACAGCCATGTGTTTTCTATTTAGGTTCAAGATAATCGCAGAATAAAATACAAAGGTCTATTTTCTTTCCCTTATGAGCTCAAAGACAATTAATTTTGGACATCTGAAGATAGACCATCATATTCTTGCACTTCTCCACCTGGGCATCGTGTCTTTAACACAGAAAAGTTGATTCATTCCTGTCATGCATCTAAGAAAGCTTGTTTGCCTTTTGAAAGTCTGTGCTGCTATTAGACATCAAACACCACATCCCATGGAAATGCCTTCCTGGCAGGGTGTGTTGCTCCCCTTGGATCATCTGTTTGTGCTATCATTAAGTACAAAACCTTTGAAGTAAGACCTAAAGCCAGAATTCTCACAGATGTTGCATGGAAATAAACTTCAAAAAGGATGTACGGTGCTTATTCTCAGAGAGGTAAACATCTGTGGGAGAAAGAAAGGAAGGCCAGGAAGACAGGACAGGGGATGTAAAGACTCAGCTCTGCAAATAACAGGCTGTAGGTCTTTATTTCACATTGATGTCTCTATTTATATGGCTTCCTGCCTCTGGATGGAAACTTTTGAAATCTTGCATTTCAATTTAATTTACATTGACCTTGTCTTAAGTTTCCTTTCAGTGAGGTTTGTTTTCTGTAATGAGGCTCACCTGTAAATAGAGGCGAACAAAAAACATAAAATAAAATATATTCCCTTTAACAAGCTATGTCTTTTCTTAGATGATTATTTGCAGAACAGGAAAGATTGACTGGAAATGGAAGACATCCTATTGTTGAATATCCATGACTGCAATGTGTTCAAACTCATCAAAACTTTCATTGTTGAGAAAATACTGTATGTTAGAAGATACAGCTCTAAATTAACATAAACTCAGCCATTAAAAGGATGTTCACTTTTGATGAATTATAAGACATAAAATGAACATTCTCTCAACACGTGGCCAAGATTTTCATCAAAGGCACTAATAAAATTAATATTATTTCATTCCTTTCTTTTTTAACCAATGCCTTAGAAATATTCATGTCATACCAAAATAAAGGATGAAGTTACAAAACTAAAGTGACAACATATCAATCTGTCAGCATTGTAATGATATTTCAAAGCCTAAACCTTACTAAAAAACTCCAAATAACTTTATCACACTATGGTATAGCTAGGGTAAAAAAAAAATAGTACAGTTCCATTTGAGTTTCTAAGCCTGTTTCCTTTTATTTTCAGTTTATCATATAGTTTATTTTTTAAACAAACCATGGATCTATAAATTTTTCTTCAGTTTTAGGAACTTTACCTATCATTAAATGGGAATCAGCCTATGTTATGTTCAGCTTTTGAAATGTTGATTTTTTTTTTGCCCTTCATGTACAAGTCCAAAGTTTCCTTACCTATAAGCACAGTGGAAGTGATCAATGGCATGTCTACCTCTCTCTCTATATTTTTTCCTCAGTAAGAAGGTATCAATAAGTAGGTCACAACGGGGGTCCCACTGAAGCCTAAAGCAGAACTTCTCATTTTCTCAACTCTGTTCAGGGGATGCTGTCTTCTATTGCCTCTATAGGCTGCTTAAGGATTGCTTTGACAGACAGCCTCAGAGGAGCATGCTGAGGAGCTTCTGGCTTTTAAATTCTGCATTTAATAACTCACAACCTAGGTACAGTAGCAGCTCTAACATTAACTAGATAGTGGATAAAATATCACAGAGTATCATACTCAAATTGTGAGTTAATCTAAATGAAAACAAAAACATTAAGGTAATTGGATATTTGCATATTATAAAGAGGATAAGAAATATTGTGATATGATTCCAGTCCATATCAATTATCTTTACACTATAATCATTGTTGGAAAGGAAAATCACTCATAGGCTGAAGAAGTGGATTTTGCAAGCTACATGTCTTGTCATAGACAGCCACACACCTCTGAGATGAATCTCCACGCCAAGCATAGTTATGGATAGAAAGGACTTATTGAAGCTACAGATCCAGGGGAAGTTACATAACTTCAAAGAGTCTGGCCCCCTTTCACAGGTCCAAGAAGAGACAGAAACCCATCACCATCACCATATGAACACCAAAAAAAGTGGTAAGAGGGAAAGGAGATTTTCTCCCCCTTTATATAGCCTTAGGGAGGGGTCTTGGAACCTTATTCCAGACTTGTTGGCTTCCAGAGTCACTGGAATTTCCTTCCTGCACTGCCTTCCAGGAAGGTTTGGTAATTGCTAGCTTCCCTGATCTTCCTTACATCCTGCCTCCTATAGAAAGGCTGCTTTTCTGTAAACATCTTCAGAGACCCACCCAAGAAACTTAACCATCACAAAAATCAGCCAGTCAGACAAGCTGTACCCACAAGTGCAATAATAGCACATAAGTTATGGGAGAATTCAACTGCTTTCTCATTGGATATAAGCCCCAAACAGTTGGATGGAATTCATGCCTGGTACTGAGAACCAAGTCAATAGTCTATGGCTTAGAAGGTGATGAGACTCTAGAAGGGAGTTTATTTTGTTCTTTGGCTAATTGTTGAGGTTATGCTTATCAAAACCTGAAAAAAATATAATTATCATCTTTTGTCAATGCTGCACTCAATCTTGGTAAAAAAAATGGTAAATAAACCTGCTTTTTACAGATGGTGGCAAATACTGGAGAGATCCAAGACGCTTGAAAATTATGAGAAATCCAGGTGCCTAACATGAGAAAAGTCATCTCTGTCAAACTGGCCAGGGCATAGGAAGCATTAAGGAGGACGTACGAACTGAATATGAGTGTTGCTCTTACTGCTAGCCAGACAATTTTCTCTATGGAGATAGTGACAGACCCTGAGGAGACTAAAAACTCAACAAAACAGAAAGTAATATTGCTAACAGTTCAATAGCAAGGGTGACTTCCAAACACAGGTGAACACACTGAAGGATCAGAGAACATTGTTGAAGGGGTAGTTCCTAACCAGGTCAAGCCTGAACATTAAGACAACCTGTCAGCAACTGAGAGACTGTAAAAGGGGATGTAAAGAATTAGGGAGGAAAATGAGGGTGGAGGGACTCATACAATAAACTAAAGTAATAATGAATCAACACCATAAAATCCTAACTTTCATACAGTAAGCTCCTGAGGAAGCTGTGGGCATTGCCTGGTACAAAGGGGCCATGAATAGAATAAAAGGAAACCTAACCCCAAGAAAAATTGCTCAGGCCTGTATCTCCCTGTCCCAGTTAATGGTTCCTTTCCACATTAAGCTGTTAATCAAAGAGACTATGAGGTCCCCAAAAGAAGACAGACTTTTGTCAAAGCTCTTGAGTACCTTCCCCAGGCCTAAGGTAAGACCCAATAGCTGAAGAAATCACAGAGTGACATCAAACAACACCAAGAGATCCTGCTAGATCCAGAATGGTAACCAGCTCCCAGATGGTAGCATGTGTAGCACTGGAAGGTGTTACATGAGCTTTCAGGGGAAATTGGTCAATGATATTTGGAGAAAGCAAAGACCAGTGACATACAATATACATAGTTGTCACAAGAAAGCTGAACAAACAGCTATACAGAAGAAACAAGCAAATCAATAAGTTCTCATCTGTGCAATAATGGCACTAAACCTAGGAGGGTAATCAATGATTTAATGATTGGCTAAGAGATCCATTCAGTGACAGGAACACTTAACTGGAACTGGGATCCATGGCAAAAGCCTAAGGGGTCCAAGGACCCTGAACCCCAAGCAGAAATTCCCTTTACGAGAGAGCTATAGTCTACCTCCATTAGAATCTTGCCAAAATGGCAATGTTGTTTCATTTAACCTGTACTGATCTCACTCTCTGATGGAGAATCTGTTCATATTTTTCAGAAGGCATTGAGAAAGCCAGGGGCAACTCTATTCCACCAACAAGACATTAGATGATGGTTGACATCCTGGCAGGAGATGAACCACCCCTGGCCTTCACACAGGGCCCAAATGAAACCTATGAGAAAGTGGCAAGATAAACAGGAGACCAATCACCATAGTAAGTCTGATAACCCATGAATGGTCAATGAAGACAGACATTAATGGTCGCCAATAAAACCCAAAGCAGTAGTTCAGAAACACTTAAAATCTCAACAATAAACCAGATTTAAAACTCACCCACCAAGACTCAGGGAACTTAGTGGATGAGGGGGCAGAAAAATGTAGGAGCCATGGTGGGGGAGAATATCCAGAGACATCGCCCCCTCAGCAACAACATACAAAGGGGGGAAAAACTGGCTACCTCTGGTGCAGTTCTTAACCCCCTAACCTATGGACAGATCCAGTATGCATACCGAGCAGCAACCCCAGTGGGTAGAGGACAGAGAGGAGGGAAATGGGGACACATTCACAAGATTAACTCATACAATGTTTATCATTACTCATAATAATGATATTAATTTTAAAAAGAAAGGGAAAGAAACATTTATACTGAAGAATAAATGAAATTACATTAAAAATTGACTTTCCATATTGCCCAGCTATAGTACTCCTTGGTATTAACACAAAGGCCTCAAGAGAAACACATGATATAGATACTTGCACAAGGCTTATTGGAACCAAATTAATAAGAGTTAAATCACAGAACCAACCTATAGGCCCATCAATAAAGGAATGACTAAAAATGTGAAATGAAGAATGATTTTATGTCATTTGCAGGAAATGTGTGAAACTAGACATAATGATCTTAAGCAAATTAACTCAGTCTCAGAAAGACAAATATCATATTTTCTCTCATTTGTGAATGGATTTATATAGAAACCTAAAATCATATGTGTGCATTTGACATGAACGCAAAACCCAACAGTTCTAAGGGGACTATCATGAGGGAAGTGGGCCACGAGAGAGGAAAAGTGAAAGTGGGAGAATTATGCTCATATTATGTTACATGCCTGCATGAAAATAGCTTTATGTCTCTCAGTAAAATAACACGAAATAAGCAAAATAATTTGTGACTCCTAAGTATTATGGTAAGGGACATTAATGTAAGCCTATCCTTTTCAAAAATTATTGTATCTGTTTCCCATTTTAAATTCAACTATAAGTCTACTTGATTTATCTTATGAAATTCAATATGATTATTTCAAGTGCTGGGAGTTCCTGAAATCTTTCACTTTCTCTATGGTTGTAAGTGCTTTATTGCTTATAGCTTCCTTTTCCTCAGTCATGCTCAGACCATACTACTCAGCCTCCGAGAATATTTTATTTCATGTGTAATCTCTGCATTTTTATTAAGCACTCTGAACGGAAGACTCCATCTTGGACTTCCAACACAGGTATGCTTTAAACTCTGTCACCCAATCTCTTATGAGACAGAAGCAAAGAGAATTTGACCCTGGGAGAGGAGAAGACACTATGAATGAGTGGGGTGACCAGTGACACAGTCACAGAGTAACACATGCCTGGCCTGACCAGGATCTTCCAGATGCAGACCCTCTGCATAAACTCCATCAGGAGTACACTGACAGAGCCTTCTTTTTCAAATTTTATCTTCCATTATCATGTACAACTACATAGATTAAGGCACTTAGTTGGTGTTTTTTTTTTTAAGGATAAATAAATGCATTTCAATTGTGGCACTTTGTAATCAGGGCCAGTAACTTTTAGAATCTGAAAAGTATAGAAGATCTGATTCTTCTTGGATTACACTTGGTATATGTCCTAACTGGCCCGTGGGTATGTCAGTGAGTGCCCTAGAGTAGGGGTGAGAATGAGAGAGACAAGAGACTCAGGGAAAGGAGTAAGAGGATATTCTGATCAAACTAGTTTATTTCCAAGGCAGGCAGCACTTAAGTATCTTTCTCAGGGGGGATGCATGGGTGTTTACTTAGGAATTAGCATAACCAGGTTGCTAGGTAACCTGGCCACAGCAAGGGTCATGTGATATCTAGGAGGAAACCTGCAGGCGGGGAAAGTTTGGCAGAGAAATAGGGACTAGCATTGGTTAGTAGGAGGAAGAACAGAGACCTTCAAAACAAATGTCGATGCAGTTTAAGGCACAATAACAGCTCCACACAGGTATATAGCACACAAACTTATGCATATCAAAGGTTAGAACATTCCCAAATAGATGTATGAACTCCACCATCAGTAACAGAATTATTCTGGGCACAGTACCTAAACAAAATGATTAAATGTAGATTGGTAAAAAGACAGAAAAAATGGCTGGTATTCTAGGGATATATTTTTGCAAAGGGGTACTATGAAATACAGATATGTGCTCTCCAGTGTTATTTTTTTATTGACATATCAAATATCTGCAGCTGGTAGACCTAAGAAAATGGATAATCAAGCAAAGATTTATTTAGAGGATTTTTGTTTATTATGCAAATTGTCCTTTTGGCTTCCACCAGAAATTTTGAAGAAGAAATCAGATAACCTTGCTCCTGTCCTCATAATAAGAAAAATCATGATCAAACTGAAAATTAGTAACAGCTAACATAGAATTAAAGCCACAGAGCAAACACTGCCTAACTAGAGAGAGAGAGACAGGTAGGTGTGAAAAATCACAGCTCCCAAAGAAAGAAGCCCAGTATATGGGGAGCCAGTTTTGTAAGAACACTTAAATCTTGCATGATAAATTGCCCTGGGATTACTTCAGATTTGCTGAGAGCTCAAAATCTCCATGTGATCCCAGTCTCTCAGTAGCTTTACATCCAGAGACTGCACAATATACTCACGGTGAAGATTTGGAAAAATCCTCCCATACTACTGACAGTGGGTGATATTAGCTACCTTCTCATTACTAGGTCAAATACTTCAGAAAGCCCAGTTTAATGGAAGAAGGGTTAATTTCACCCTACAGTTCCTGGATTGTAGTCCAATCTGATAGGAAGACTTGAAGCAGAACTGATTACATTTTAGCTACAGGTAGCTGCTGTACAGGAGCCTGAATCAGAGTTGGTCTCCTTGAGTCCCAGGTAAAGAAAGAGTGGTATCCTTTGGTTAATTCCTACACTCCTGGTTTATGGGTGGCACCCCAAACTCAAATGTTGGTCACCCTAAGAGAGTGAGATCTGAAAAAGATAAAGGGAGGGAATGTGGCTAGCCAACAAAATATAGCTCAGTGTGGCCACAGAGACCCCAGTTCACAAGAGAGAGAGGAGAGGAGAGAACTCTGGGGAACTTCAGAAATTTGTCCAATTAATCTAAGCAACATCATCAAGCACAGGAACAACAGGAGCCCACAAGTTCAATGGATCCTCTCTAGCTTACTGCATGTACGCGGTAGCCTCTCATTTTTACTCGCTATTTAAAAAATGGTTTTGGTTTATTTATTTGGAGAGAGAAAATACGTGCATGCCAAAGCATCTTGCCACTGCAAATTAACTCCAGACACAGAGGTCCCTTTGTGCATCTGGCATTTTGTGGGTACTGGGGACTTGAATCCAGCCTTTGCAAGCTTTGAACCACTAACCCATCTCTAGCCCATGTTCCCATCTTCGGGCGACTCTTCTTTCTTTCTATGTATTTTCAGCGTTTTTAATTTATTGTATTTAAATGTTTACCATTTGTCTATACCCCTTCATGTAGGCATCTGATTTTGTTTGTGTTGTTTTAAAAAAATGGGCATTTTTTTCTTTTCTTTAGTTTGTTACTCCTTCTTCCTACATTTAGTTACATGTTGTTAACCTTCCTATATTGTCCTTTTGTCTATGATATGCTTAAATTTTATTATGGATTGTTCTTTTTTCATGTTACAAGTTATTGGGCTAAAGGAGCAAGCACATTATCCACTGAGCTATTATTCCAGACTTGAACTCAGGATCCTCATTCCCATCAGCAATTGCCTACTGGCATAAACCACCCAAACCCGGTAATTGTTAAAACACTATATATTCCATACCACGTATTCCATATCACTCTAGTACTTGTGGAGATTCATTACCAGTTGCAATTCTATCATCTCCAGCATAGTATGGTCCATACAATTGTATGGTTCAGTGGCCAAGCATGGATGCTTCCGTACAAAATGCTGGTTAAGACTTCTGCCTTGCCACAGAGGCAATTGAATCCAATTCAATGGAAACTGTTTTTGCAAACTATAAATATGAATACTGTCTATCCAAGCTACATTGTAGAGATAGTAGAGACTTTCTTAAGGTCCTCGGGATGAGTGAAAGAGCCAACACACATTAGATCCTACATATTCTAAAGCTTGCACAATGAGGCAAAGTGCAGAATACATTAAGAAAAACCTGTGAAATCTACAGTGAGAACAGCACTCGAGTTAAGATGTACCTATCATAATTAAAGACTCTGCTTATATTTAAAAGTGGTATAGGGCTGGAGAGATGGCTCAGCGGTTAAGTCACTTGCCTCCAGTGCCTAAGGTCCCGGGTTCAATTCCCTAGTACCCACAAGGCAGTGGCCCTGGTGCACTCTCTCTCTCATTTCTCTGATTGAAAACGAATATATAAAATATTTTTTAAAGTGGTATATTATTTAATTCTCAGAGATTGCTATGAGGATTTAGAGATTTAATACCTAATAAAAGAAAACATGGTAATGCAGATGTCCTTCACAGCTATCATCCAGCACTCACGGAGGATGAGGCAGGGGGATACCTGTGAGTTCAAGACCAGCCAGGACTAGAAAGTTCCAGGTCAGTCTGGGAAACAGCCAGACCCTGCTAGGGATGTGGCAGGTGGGGGGGGCACAAAACAACAATGACAAAAAAAGTCAATGATAGCCCATGTTTAAAATATAACCATTAAAACAATGTACTTATAGGGCTGGAGAGATGGCTCATTGGTTAAGGCACTTGCCTCTAGTGCCTAAGGCCCTGGGTTCAATTCCCCAGTACCCACATAAACCAGACCCACAAGGTGGTGACCCTGGTTCTCTCTCTCTCTCTCTCTCTCTCTCTTTTTCTCTCTCTCTCCTTGAAAATGAATAAATAAAATATTAAAAAAATGTACTTACGTTATATAATTATATAGGTGGACCAATGCTTTATTTGTTTTTTGTTTGGTTTTTTGAGGTAGGGTCTCGCTCTAGTCTGGGCTGCCCTGCAATTCACTCTGTAGTCTCAGGGTGGCCTTGAACCCACCGTGATCCTCCTACTTCTGCCTCCCTAGTGCTGGGATTAAATGTGTGCGCCACCACGCCGGCTTTTATTTGTTTTCAATGTCTGGTACTTTTGTTTGAATATCTGCTTTGTTGATAAGTGTTCCTCCACAACTCTAACACAAATTCAAGCCTCACATTGTCTGTACATACAAAACGTATGCAAGTAGCTCTGTAAAGAGTGGTTTTAAAGCAAAACATATGTTTGTTTCTGTAATGTAAGAACCTTTGTGTGTAAACATGTTGATTCTACACATATTAGGGAATTGTTCACCTGTGCTTGAGTTTCTGAGCTGTCGAGAATATGACAGAATCCTTTACTTAATCAATGACTATGTATAGGCCGCAATGATTAAGCAGCCTTATGGGATGTCATTTTGATAAATTATCAACATGATCAAAATTGTTATTTATTTTATATTCTCCAGTTTGTTCTTGTTCTTTTATTGTTTTCAAAGATTCAGATATATAGAAAAGATTTGTAGGCAAAGAAACATCTTTGTAAACATCATTCATGATTTCTAATATAATTTGTTCCCAGCTCTAAAAACATCTGTCATTTAATACAACATTGTTATATGTTCATTCAAAGGGAAAAAGAAAAATATCACATAAATGAGATATACTCTTGTCACAATAAATCATAGGAACATGATTTTATTCAAACAGCTAAACATTTATTAGGGTTATAAACAAGTTAAGGATGATGAATGTTATTTTAATGAAGTAGGTTCCATTATGTAGCTATGAAACAAATTTCACAAGCATACTACAACTCACCGAAATTTTATACAAGTTTTTCATGGTGTACATCCTGGAAGCTCAGGATACAATGAGGAGGTTTGTCTCCTCCCTAGGACTTTTGAAATACCAAGTGTATGTCATTTCCTTAAACCATTTCAAAGGACAAGTTGGACACAGAATTTTTTCATTTTCAGTTGTTGAACTATTATAGCAATGAATGTTGACCTAAATGATGTTTTATTGTTTTGAGAAATCGTCATAGGGACCAGGAAAGCAAGGGACTTGCTAGGTAGCTGTGGATGAAGCAATCCTGGAATTCCTCTTGTTCCTCCCTCGACTCCCAGCAACATCATGCCTAAGTGCTATTACACTGGAAACCTAGAACTTATTCATAAATGCGTCAGATTTTACTTCATCTATCACCTATACTGAATGAAACCTAAAGATATATTGTTGATGTGAGCCATTATGAGTAACTAATATTAATTCTAGAATTTGTACCAATTATGTATATTTAGATATAATGGTCTTTCTTAATTCGTGTAAAATATGTGCCAACCTATTCTGAATTTCTTCTAAAAAGAGGTAGATATTTACATTCATATGTTTACTATATACCATATTCTTATGTACAAGAAAATACATAATCAAATAAAATCAAATAAAAGTAGGCATAGAATATTTAGTGAATGTTATCACATTAATTTTTATGCAGTGAATAAATGGAAAATGTTTTTAAGATATGTAGTTCTATAAATTACACTGAACATTATGTTAAATTTCAAGCCAACTACAAAGTTTATTAGATTTAATCTTCAAGTCTGAAAACAGGAACACATGAATCAGAGGTCAGGAAATCAATTCTTTTTTGAATGTAGAAATTACATGTCTACAAAATATAATCGCCACAGGTACCCAGAAATTCTCTCTCCCTTTTATTTTCCCTCTTTCTCATTTCATTTGTGAAATATTTTCCTCCTGCATATCAATTCCAAAATGCCAAAGCCACAGAATCAGGGTTTTAGCAGCAACAGATGACCCCACAAACTGGTACCAAAACCAATGCAGACCAGCTTTGTAGTTGCTGCTCAGAAAGAACCCAGACAAAAGTGGCTTGTTGAGGAAAGGGTTTATTAGGCTTATGGACTGTAAGGGAGTCTCCATTCTGGCAGGGAAAATGATGGCATGAGCAGAGGGGTGGACATCACTTCTGCCACAGCACTGTAAACAGCAGCAGGAAGGTGTGCCAAACACTGGCAAGGGGAAAGCTGGGTTATAACCCCCATAAGCCAACAACAAAGCTCCATTGAGGTTGTAAAAGCCAAACTGTCATCAGCTGAGGATAGATTACCCAGAACACATTCATTTTTGTGGGGGACACCTGGATCAAACCATGACACCAAGAAATTAGGAGTTGAGGAGATGGTCAATACCTACAGGAACTTCCTGCAATGCCTGCTGGCCTGGCAGCATTCCTCAGTACCCTCATAGAGCTAAATGAACAAAGTGGCACATGATCTGGAGTTTGCATAGTATGCCCCTTCTCTCTGGTCATAAGTCATTCAATAGAAATATAAGAAAAACACACACACACTTATTGGTGGACTCATAAACATAAGATACAAATGGTATGAGCACAAATTGGATTAAAATAGGATCATTGTAGTTATGAAGTTACTTCATGTTGCAATTTCCAAACATGGCATTTCTTTTAATTTAAATGTCTTTATTATGATAAGCATATACATTATATGAGCAAATCTTGTGAAGGTGCCCCCATTTCCCTCCTCTCTGTCCCCTACCCACTGGGGTACTTCCTCATTGTGCATTCTGAATCTGTCCATAGGATAGGGGGTATGAACAACACCAGAGGGAGCCAGTTTTCCTTTTTTCCCCCTTTCTGTATTATTGCTGAAGGGGACAATGTCTCTGGATATTCTCCCCCACCATGATTCTTATATTCTTTCTGTCCACTCTTCAGCTCAGTTCCCTGAGTCATGGTGGGTGAGTTTTAAGTCTGCTTTATTGTTGAGATCTTAAGTGTCTCTGGATCTTTGCCCTGGGTTCTGTTGGGTATTGTTGGTGTCTGTCTCCATTGACGTTTCATGGGTTGTCAGACTTGCTGTGGTGATTGGTCTCCTGTTTGTCTCTTCACTTTCTCATAGGTTTCATTTGAGCCCTGTGTGATGGCCAGGGGTGGTTTGTCTCCTTCCTGGATGTCGAGTTCTTGGTCCCCATAGGATTTTCCCATGGATCCCAGTTCTAGTTAAGGGTTCCTTGTCACTAAGCAGATCCAAGTGTCATTTCTGGAGCATTTAAAGCAACTGGGAGGAAATGGAACAAAGATGCTTCTGACTGCTATGGCTTTGCTTTGAAGTTATTATGTCACAGAGATATTAGCTCCAAAATCAGGACTAAAGACTTTGTTAAGATTCTTCATTTCCCAGATGATATTAATTTATATTGTGTGTGCTTGAATTGACATTATCATTTACAGAAAGTACTAGTTATCATCTAATTCAAGAAAATTTCCTTGAAGATATAGCCGAATGTACATTGTCAGATTATGAACACAAATACCTATTCAGGAATAATAGTTTCAGAAAGATTAAATATGATTTTAAAATGTAAAATATAAATTTAGAAATGCATTATCTTTTTCTTCTATGTGTCTTTGGAGTATATTCAAAAATAACACCTGGAGGGAATAATACCTTAAATTCATTTAAATGGCAAAAGAACAAAGAGCTTCCTCTTAATTTAGAATCTTTATTCATTCCCAGTCTTCAAAATTTTTCAAAGTTTCTCTGCATTATAAACACCCACATAAATTTAATCTACTTCCTACAGCTGCAGTCACAAAATTCTCTTTATAAAGTCAGGAAAATAGGTGATTGTGATTGATTAAAGTTAAGTTTTGGCAATATATTTAAAATATATGTTTTACTAAAACCTTTTATTTAGTATAAGTGACTATTGTTTTAAAAAGTCACTTATACAGTTAAATATATTTATACTATATTAAAGCAAATAATTTCATCAGCAAAATGATCTCTGATGTTCCATTTAATATGGCCACATTAGTCTAAATACATATATAATATTTTGAGCTTGTGCCATATATAAATATTTAATGATATATTTAATAATATAATATTTAATATAGATATGATTAACATGTTATTCTCCTATGTTATATAGTAAAAAAATAGTTCACACTAAATAGACTGTGATAAGCTAAATAGTCAAGTTTTAATCCAAAGAAATTAACATAAAAGATAAGATGTGATGGGTATGTGAAGAGGTTATATAAGACATAGTTGAAAAGTATTTAACCTATAAGAGGAAAATAAATTTTACTCAATACCAATAATGTAAAAATTAGTGAGCCATTTTCATACCTGCCAATATTATGAAGACAGTGAACCATTCTCATACTTATACATTTCATGAAGATACTACCAAAGAGCCTGACAGAGAATCCCAGCCCAGTTAAAAGGAAGCGTCAGATATCTAGGAGGAATGAATCTCAGGTGCTCTTCTGGGATTACATCTTTTGTTTTCATCCTCATCTCTGTGGATCATACTGGATGCATCTACAGTTTTTCGATATTAGCCTATGTTCTTGGCACATTACTATCAGTGAAAAATCATCAATATTCTGTTCTGTGAAGTGAACAATTGTCCATCATTAAGAGCAGAGCTTGGAAGGCCATATCCAAATAGGATGGAGACCTGTTTTCAACACACTTTTTGATCTCTTACACTGCTCCAGACTAGGACTTTCCTCTGATATCGTGGATCATGTTCTGCAGAACTCACTGCTCTGGTGAATATGAAATATCCTCTATGTAGCTTGTGATCTTAAACCTCAAAATCCTCAGCCATGGTGTCAATAACCTAAACTCTACACCAATCTGCACCAAGATGGAGGTGTGATTGTCTCAGAATCATCTGAATAAAATAAGACATTTTGGCTGAAGTTAAAACAGTCTGCAAAGAAAATGCACTCCAGTCACCCACATCCCCAGTTCTGGAAATGGTCTTCAGCATGAAAGGCTTTCTTCTTCTCTTTATCTGTCTTTCTCTCTCATTATGCTTAGGTTTTTTATTGACAGCTTCCATAATTATAGACAATGAATTATGATAATTCCCTCTCTACTCCCAATTTCTCTCTCTGAAATCCACCCTCCATCATGTCCCCTCTCCCTCTCAAATAGTCTCTGTTTGTTTTGATGTCATCATCTTTTCCTGTGTCTCTTTTCTGCTTCATTTCCCTGTGACCATCCCTCACTGAACTGGAGCTCTCTGTTTTTTTGTTAGAGTGGCTGACCATTGAGCTCTAATGATCCTCTCGCCTCCAAACCCTACAACCCTGAAGGCACAGGTTTGTTGGCCATGCCTAGCTGTGGATGTGGTTTCTGGAGTTTGAACCCATCACCTCAAGCTTGCATAGCATATGCTCTTACCTGCAGAGCCATCTGTCCAACCCCCGCTGTACTCTCTTTAATCCAACTTTTCTCTTAAATTCTACTTTTCGGGTGATTCTGAGGCACATTGTGGATGATACTTTACACAAAACCTGCTGATTTAAACATTAATGTCATCTAAAAATACTTTCATAGAGACATGCAGATGAAATATCTGGGTATCTTGATCTACCTAAGTTGACCCAAGAATCAATCTCATTGAACAAGAAAGGCAAACATGGGTGGGCTGTGAATGCTGGGTGAATGTCTGGCATTTGTTAAATTTTATAATGTGAACACAGTAACTGGGCATATTAGTACAACTTGTTTATCTGTAGAAAGACATTAAAAGTCATTAGGTAATCCAGCAGCATGATCAAAGCAATATTTATGAAGGACTTTGGTCATATTTACAGATGCACTGTAAAATGGAGTTACTTCATAATAAACCTTTATTAAGTTGAAAATTGGTAGGTGAAACTACATTTAATATGTTTAGCCTCCTCAGCATCCTAGTTTGTTATGGCTTATCTTAAAAGTACTCAAACCACTTCCACTAACCTGTCATTGGGTTTTTTATTTCATAATAATTGCTGTTTGGATTCAGCACTGATTTCATAGATGACTGAAAGTTTCCACCAGTCCCTCAGAATATACACATTCTTGTTGATTTTGTTTATATCAACCTGGGCCAATTCTGTGCACATGTAGCAAACAGGTAAAACTTTCTCACATCATCAAAGTAGATGTCAAATCATAGACTTGATTTACTGCTCATATCTTGTAAAATTTTGTGGTTCACAGGATGGGATCTTGATCCCTACTTTCCCTGCTGTCTGGCTTTGCTTCTTTTGAGTCTCCATCAAAAAGATCCAGGTACTCATCACAGAGATTCTGAGTAAGACATCGACAAAATAACACAAAAAATCGTATTTTTCCAGAGGGTAACAGGTGGAGGCAGCCAGAAACTCAGCAAATAACTTCAGATAATACAGCCATGTATTTCTATGTACAAATTTCTGTTTCAAAAAGAAGCATGAAATTTATAATAAATATAAACTACATCTGATTCCAAGAAGCATGAAAACTTGATGATTAATGTTTCTGGGAATTCCTACAGAAAATCTGGTAATACAATGAATCATGGAGCAAGTAATGTCTGCATACCCAGAGAATGTAATGTGTCAAAGTGCAATGTCTTACAACATTGCTAAAGGTAAATAAACTGTACTGATCTCTTAGGGTTATCTTTATGGCAGGAGCAAAACAGACTAATTCATTAACCTCATGTTTCTTAGAATCATTTTTTATATTACTTATATTTGAGAAAGTTATTGTATAAGTGTTAGTAAAATAGTGATAAGAGGAGAATGTATTATTTTCTACTCATCACCTTAGAAAGCAAGTGATCTTTGATGGTTTCCAAAACGTACAAGTTTTGCTTTTAAAATAAACAAGGATTAGCTCAAATTCAAAGCCATATTTTTTTTGCTGCATAACTGTAATCCTCAAGTAATACAAATCAGTTTCCAGCAATGAACATTGATGAGGTGCATACATCAGATGTAAGCATACATCTGTCAATAGAAGTGCTTTTCTCCAGCACATACTGATTGAAGATAATAATTGTGTGGCTATGACAAGGAATGCAGGGGCAGAATGCATCACATGAAACTAAAACTAAAGATACTGATTTTTAAGATATTGATAAGATATTGATTTTTAAATGTGTATATGTGTGTATGTGTCACTGCCCACTGCCCATGGGAACAATGATAAAACACACACACACACACACACAAACACACACACACACCACTTATGGGTGGAAGAATGTGCGTTCTCTGTTGCTCTCTCAGATCTCAGACCTCTCTTCCATAAATGAAACCAGAATATATAGAGCTCCTTGCCAATCAGGGAGCTATTTATTGGTCTACGATAAGAACCTGTGGGCATGATGTGCAAATAGCCAATCAGGACTACCTCTTGAAACCTATTAAGCCAAGCTCCTCTTGGCAAGCTGTCAGGTGCCGTTCTGAGATTAAGCTAGGGTGTGCCTCCATGGGTCCCCAAAGGCTTTCACCCCCGACAGGTATTTGTGTCATATGTTTATGTGCACGTGTGTGATTGGATAGTGAGAACACCTGTGTGTCCATATGTATTAATGTGGGTGTAGAGGCTGAAGTATATTCAGTTCCTTGCTTTTCTTGATTGATTTCCACTTGATTTATTGACACAGGTTCTCACTTAAGGCCAGAGCTTGCTGATCTCCCTGGTCTAGCTAATCAACTGGCCTAGAAGATCCCCTGTCTCTCTGCCTTCCAAGTGCTGGAACTACAGCTGGGCCACTAGACTAGACCTCCACAGCATTCAAGTTGATGCTGGGGATCTGAAAGCTGGTTCTCATGCATGCATGACAAGCATTTTATCCCCTGATCCATCTTTCCAGTCTTAAGTATGAGGAATAGAAGAGAGCATTCAAAGAAGAGCATGATACAATGGTACTAATGTAACAGAAGGAAGAATGAAAGATTGAGCATAAAAGAACAGGACTAAAATCTTAGAATGTAATGTTGATTCAATGCTGGAATCTCTATTGTCTTTGCAGATGAGAGTAGCAGGGAGTTTCAGTCTGTGCAAAAGTCTGTTCATTCCGATCAGCTGCTACTGTTAGAATTTAAATCAACATATTGAGATGAAACTCCTCTGCTTCCTAAGGTTTTACTCAATGATTTAACATTGTCTTTTAATGCACATGAGGTAATTGTCACATTTTGTTTCATTGTGACATTATCAAATAGTGAATTACAGATGTTCTATCCCCTACTATCGTTCTTTATCCAGGCTGTCTTGAATCACTTTATTGATTTAAGCTACATTTATTCAATCTTGAGTTACCAGGTTACTGCTGATCTTATTAAGTTCATTTAGATGTCATTATTTACCAGTTACTATTTCTTATTGAAAAATTCCAGTAGAATTCACAATGAAGCCAAGCTTCAAAAACTTTATCTAGGTCAATATTTAAACCTTGAATGTCAATTAATGAATTAATCATGAAAATATCTAATTATTTTACTAATGACAGAAACTAAGCAGAATAATAGCTAGACATTTTTTGAACTCAAAATTATTTAGATCATTATCTTTTCGTGAACATAACTACATTTTCTCATATCGTTTCAAATATATGTCAATGATTCCATAGCAAAATATGTACATTTTTAAATAGGAACATGCACTGAATTTTCTTAACAAAACAATTCTTTTTTAGATCTCTGTTCTTATACTTGGACTTAAATGCTTTATTTAGTTAGCTGACAATTGAATAAAGTTCTGTGATGGAAACGATTCCCAGTGGTGTCTGTATCAACTATTAAATGGATATGGAGATTTTTTAAATAATTAACCTTTGTATTTAGATTATCCTACTTATAGAACTAATCCTTGTGTGGTAATGTGGTGGTGTATGCCTGTGACTTCAGCATTTGGGAGTCAGAGGCAGAAGGATTACTGAAAATTGTACACCAGAGAGGTCTACATAAGAAGGCACAACAGGGAAACCAAAGTGCAATGGTTGACTTTGCCTCAAAGAACACAATAAATCAAAAAGCTTCTACAGAGTAAAATAACATATAGGTGATGAAATTTTTTCTCATTAATGAATTCCATACTAGTGATTTCCTGTTATAAATACATTTACATCACTATTACTTAAGACAGAAGTTTCTAGGCCAACTCTCCCCATCTCCTTGCTTGATTTATTATTTTTCAGCACATCTGTATGTGTATCTGTCATCACAGTTCAGCCTTGTTTTGTGGGAACGTTTTACTCATCACAGAAATTTTATTATCAATCAAAATAGAGGCTTATAGTAACACCTCTCACCATCTACGTATCAGTGAATTTTCTATTTACTCATGGCTTGTTATATCTACAGGTTTCATACAAACTTTGAGCTCGGTTCTCTGTATCCCTAGATGGAGATTCCATAATACTAAGTTAACCTGTTAGGTATACTCTACATCAGTTATAAAACAATTCCCATCACAGAGTCACCAATCTCTAACATGATCAAAAATGTTTGTGATATTTAAATGTTCCCAAGAATGCATGTCATTAATACATAATTGCATGAGCATGCTACAATGAGGTAGGTGTTGCCTAGTCAAAATTAAATCTACCACATTTGGAGAAAGTCCCCCTTCTAAGATTTGTTCTAATTCAATGAAGTTGGTCTCATCACACTATCATTGGGAACTACAGAATTGCACAAGTATTCTTTGACATGATCCTCTTCCATCAAAACACCTAGAAACAAGGGTCTGAGGACAGGACATACACTTTACACTTTGCCTCTCTCTATCTTGAGTCATCTACTAACTCTGTCTTAGTTGACAGAAAGGACACAGTGCATTGCCAAATTTGAAACCTAATAGTGTTTTGACATTTCAAATATAAGAACCTTCTAAGGACAGACAAACTAATTATAATTTTATAGGTCAGAATACATTGAGTGTCAGTTATAAAGAGTCAATATGCATTCCATGAGCAAAAAGAGAACAACAATTTTACAAATATACATTATAAATAAGGATAATTATTAAAATTATATAATGAAGTAATAAGACATTTTATATATTTTATTATAAATATATAATATATATATATTTTATATAGCATTTTATTATGATAAAATATATATAAATTGGAAATTTACCATATTATCATCATCATCATCCTATGTTAACAACAATGGTGGACATAGGGAAGTCAGTCAGCTTTCTAGTTGCTGCGCAGAAAAACCCAAGCAAAAGCGGCTTGTGAAGGAATGGGTTTATTTGGCTTAGGGAGTCAAGGGGAGACTCCATCCTGGCAGGGAAAACGATGGCATGAGCAGAGGGGTGGACATCACCTCTGCCACAGCAAACAGCGGCAGGAAGGTGTGCCAAACTCTGGCAATGGGAAGCTGGTTTATAACCCATAAGCCCGCCCCCAACAACACAGCTTCATCGAGGTTGTAAAACCTAAACTGCCATCAGCTGAGGATCGATCTATCAGAACACATTCAATTGTGGGGGACACCTGTATCAAACCATGACAGTACACCCCTGGCCCCCACAAACTCACTCTTATTTCATTGGCTGCATCAGTTATAATTAGAAAAAGTATATTCACTGAGCCACACCCTCTCTTGGTTTCCACATGCACAGCTGTTGACTGACAGGTTGCTGTGCTTTGGTTGGCAGTGTGATGCTGTCTTGTGTAGAAAATTCTTAGCTGCATTTTTCCCATAAAACATAGAGGTGAAAAAGAGATAAAGGATTTAGAATGCTGGTGTTTTTCTAGAAATTCTTTCCAACACCGGTATTCATTTCCACTTAAATTCCAAGACAGGCATCATAATGGTCTAATTTTCTTTATAGTTAGTCACATGATAGCCTGATGCATAAAATTGGCCATCATATTTTTTTTCATGAAGAAATAATATCAGGGTCCTTGGTTCACAGGAACGGATTCATAAAAAAGAATGAAAGAGTCCATGAGTGCGTGGAAGAGAGAGGGCTGTGAGAAATATTGGGTCCATGGAACACACACCTGAATGCCTTGGGCTTTCTATCATGTAATTCTGTTCAAAGTTTGGAAAAACAAATAGTATATACATGATTTACTTATTTTGTTTCATTTCAATTATAACTAAACTTTAAAAATATTGATGATATGTCTCACTTGCAAATCATATACATGTACCTAGTAAACTAGGATGCTTTGATATACCATGCAATCTGCAGTGATTAAATCAAGTTACTCACATCTCCGTCACTTCATATATCTGTTATTTTTTTAATGAGACATTTCAAATTACTCTGTTGTCTTGAAATATTCATCCTATGGTTAAATCGTTTTTTTTTTCTTGGAAAACATTCAAAAGTAAAGTATCTTCAAAATGCCTGTCTTCAAAAATATATCTTCTGGGGCTGGAGAAATGGCTTAGCAATTAAATCATTTGCCTGCAGAAGAGAAGGACCCAAGTTCGATTCCCTAGTACCCAGTATAGCCAGATGCACAAAGTGGTGCATGTATCTGGGATTTCTTTGCAGTGGCTAGAGGCCCTGACATACCCATTCTCTCTCTGTCTACCTCTTCCTCTCTTTCTTTCTCTCAGTAGCTCAAATAAATAAAATATTTAATATATCACATGACATATATATATGTCATTTCCATGAAATAAAACAATTCCCAAGTATCCAAGGCATTTCCTCCATACAACATTTTATTTGAATGCATGCACATATATGCATATGTAAGGACATAAACCCATTTGATTAAATTATGCTATTAAAATGGAGTTCATTTTCAATTTTCATGTTGGTTTCCATCAAAGAGAAATGATTTTATTTTGTTTTGTTTTGATCATGTATATTGGAAAGAATTCATTCACCTATACATTTTAGAAGTTTTACTAATGATAAATGAAGTTCATTCATTTTACTCTTTTCATGTTGTTGCCTTATATATGTGCTAGGATAATCCAGCCAATAAATAATCACAGAAAGGCAGATCTCATCTTCTCTACCTCTGTTGGGATACTTGGGCAAACCAGGAAAAGGTTCCAGCATTGCTGGACTTCCAAATGAGTTTCTGAGAGTGACAGAGTTGGGTTATAGGATCACTTCAAGTCTGCATTCATCCCAAGACTGAAGAGTGGGTCTTCCAGGGTAGGGGTGAGTTTGCTTCCTTTTGTGGCCTTTGGAAGATGATGCTGGTGGGAGGACCTAAGACAAGACTTAACAGGATCCACCAGAGGACTGTTCTGCGTCTAGGTTTGTAACTGTGCCAACACGTGCACGATTCCCAGGTTTCTCAGAGTAGCCTTTCCCAAGCTTCGGTTCCAGTGGATATCCTCAAGGTTGGCTTACAAACCTTGTCAAGGACACTGTGGTCCATGTATAGATATCTAAGTATTGTTGCTATAGGTGATAAGAGCTGGGGACTTTGCAAGCAAGAGCCTTTGAAGGCTGAGTCATTTCCCTTGATCCAAGGAAATTTTTATTCACCATTTGGTCTTCTTTCTGAATCATAAGGTTGTCAAGTTATATCTTCTTAATATGTGACATGGATACTTAGATTTTTTTATTTAGTGGCTAGAATTTTTCTTTTAAACCAGACCAGTATTTAGACTATAACATTTAAAAATACTTATTTCTTGTAGATAAATAGAAATTCATATGAACAAATCATGCGATGGTCCCCCATTTCCCTCCCTCCTGCCCCTCAACCTGTTGAGAGCCCTCCTGGAATGGTCCATGGGATGAGGGATTATGAATTGTACAAGCAGTAGTCAGGCTTTGTGTGTGTGTGTGTGTGTGTGTGTGTGTGTGTGTGTGTGTGTTTGTGTGTGTGTGTGTATACGTGTGTGTGTTGTTGTTGTTGTAAGGCTCAGATGCTTCTATGGAGGCATAGGGTTTGGGTTTGGGTTGGGTACCACCACATTTGGAGTGGGGGCAAAGCAGAAGAGAAGTAATTGACCATGGTTACCAAGCAGGATCACCTTGCTAAGGACATGAAGATTAAGTCCCTGGGGTATCTACTCTTTCTGCCCATCAAGGAGTCTGAGAGTATTGATTTCTTTCTGGGACATCCTGTAAGGATGAGGTTTTTAAGGTCACTTTTGGGGATCCCAAGGGTCATGCTATTCTGTGTATATTCCGAGTAGGTAGCCACTGCCAACCGACAGGACATCATCTTGGTTTAGTCCTGTGCTGCTGCTAATGGGTCAGCTTTGATGGCTGCTAGACTTCAGTCAGGTGCTGAACCCTGGGCAACCTCTCCTAGACCGTGCTTGAAATCATCATCAAGAATTACATGAAGAAAGAGAGAGAGAGAGAGAGAGAGAGAGAGAGGAGATTTTTATCCCCCTTTATATAGCCTTAGGAAGGGGTCTTGGAACCTTATCCCAGACTTGTTGGAAAAATATCTGTGTTCACCAGATCTCCCTAGAGGGATATTCTGACCATTTTGGGGAAACCCACACCAGAGTCTCCATGCAGAGAATCAAGGCTCCTATTGTGGACATAGAGGGTGTTATACAGAATTATAAAGTGAATGAAGCCTGTTATAAATAGGAAAAGGATAATTTTATACTTAAATATCTAGACACATTTGGATTTCTAATGGCCTTCACTTTTTGATTCGAACTGTGAAATTTATCTGGAATATTTTAACAGGTCATCGTTTAAAACTGTTTTAATACATATAATACTGTTCTCTCATGATTGTAACAGGTTTTTTGTCTAATACAATTTATCTAAATTTTGTGTTTGAATGATATTTTTGCAAGGAACTGAATCCTAGATTAATAGACTTATTTTAATTTCAGCAATTTTGAAATGATGTTTGCTTCTTTTTATGAAGAACATTGTTGCTATGAGAAATGTGTTTTTACTATCATTATTTCTTTTCTGCAATATTCTTTTCCTTCTTTGGCTGCCTTTATGAATTTGTCTTTTATGGCCAGTTTTCAGTAACTTTCATTTTTTTTTCTTTTTTTCTTTCCCTCTAGTGATATTTTATGTTGCTTTATTTGGGTTTTATTGAGCTTCTTGAAATCTTTCTTTATAAGTGTTATCAAATTTGGAAATTTTCTGCCTCTGTTTCAAATGCTTTCTCACCTTCTTTTGTTTTTCCATGCTACACAAGACACTTAATGACTTTCCAGGTTTTTTAAAATCTTGATTCAATTTTTATTTTGCAATAAGTATTCTGTTTTTATCACATATTTTTAACTCATTGATACTTGTCTACTTTTCAAATTTTGATATTTTTAATTTGTCCATATCTAGAATTTTTCATACTTTTTAAAATGATTCTATTTGTCATTTCCTTTACAACTTTGGTCACATTTAAAGGATCACTCTCTGGAGTTTTCTTTCTGTTCTAATTCTATGATTTTGCTTATTTCTGTCTTTTCCTTAATTATCTTCTTCTTATTAATTACATTTGATATTTTTGCATGTTAACATGTTTTGACTAGACAGTAGATATTTTACTTATTTGGTTTGCTGCATAATCCTATTTTGTTTTCAAATCATATTGTACTTGCCTGGCAGTTAACTTCCAAATCTTTATGACTTTCTTTGAAGCTTTTCTTTGCCATATTCAGATCAGATTTTATTCTTAGAATAATTTTGAATCATTTTAAAAATAAACAATTCTGAAGATTTTACATTTGCATATTATAAATTTACTTTGTTTAAAACCAAAATAGAGTTGTTCAAATGCTGGGGGATTCCTGGTCTTTGTTACCTCAAGAACTCTGCCAGCTGCTCTCGTCTTGGGGATGAGTGTTAGTAGTTTTAAGCTCACTCATGTGCCATACTTTCCTCTCTGAGGCAGAAGATCCAGATGTGCTTCCTAGCCTAAATTCTGACCTCTTTTCTCCTCTCACTGAGAAGTTTAGACTATGTAAATTTGGGCCCTATGTTATGGTTTCCAGGCTGTCTTCAAGATCTCACTGGGTGGAATGATTGATTTACACTCATTTATTTGCTCCCAGAATCACAATATTGTATTGTCTGTTATCCGAAGTAATCAGATCATTATTTCACCAACTTTATTTAATAAGTTGAAATTATAATTACATTCACTTCCCTTCGTAGCATTTATTTTTTCTCCTGAGTTTTAAATTGTAGTTATTATACTTAGCAATATTTACTCAGATATGAAGACCTAAAACCCTAGTGATAATTTCTAATTTAGCATTCTCTATTTCAATATACTTTCAATTGTACTTATTTTTTCTGGGTTTTACAATAACTTTTAAACTGGCAAGTGTTTCTTTTTCAATTATTTTCTCTTGTGTTTTGTTTGAATGTAAAATGCTCCCCAAAAGATGCAAGTGTTTGAATCCTGCATCTTCTCTTGGTGGCCCTGCTTGGGAAAGTTGTAGAATCTTGTAGTAGTCAGCCACACGGTGGGATGAATCTCCAAACCAGGCACAATTTGGGGAGGAAGGCATTTATTGAAATAATGGGTCCAGGAGAAGTTGCAAAAATGAAGGAAAAGGCTGGCCCCTTTTCATAAATGCAAGTGGAGAGATGACCCAGCATCAGCAGCCCAGGGATGAGGGAAGAGAATTTCCCTTCCCCTCCCCTCAAGCTTCCTTATATCTAGTCCCCTTCTGGAAGGCCCACTCATTTGGGGGAAGGGCTCACTCTGGAGAAGGGACCTCCTCTCCTCTCCAAAACCCCAAAAGGATTTTGTCAATCCTTTCTGCAGGCAAGCTCAGAGACCCGCCCAAGGTAACTGTGGATTATTACACAGGTCAAGTTGATAATAAGCTTAACCGTCATACCTTTTAATGGTGGAACCTTGCTGGAAGAAGAGTGTCCCTGGGGCAGGCCTTGAGGTTATGTAGTCTAAACCAGCTTGCTGTAATCTCTACTTCTTGCTGTTGAGATGATGTGACTCTTGGTTGCTTTCTCCTTCCAGGCTTTCACGGCCAAGATGAACTTCAACTCGAAACCATACATGGAAAAATAAGGCCTTGTCTTCATTAAGCAGTTCTGAGTGTGTGTTTTGTCTTAGCAATGAGAAATTAGCTGATATACTCTTCAAAATATAATTTTCAATGTTTTATTATAAAAATGTTATTGAAGCTATTCTTATTTCCTTTTCTGCATGAATTCTCACTACGAGTAAACTTTATGAAGGAATAGCCTGCATACTATGTTAATTCCTTTTATCCTTGCTGTGACAATAAACCTGACAAAAGCTACTTGCAGAAGAAAGTTTTCACTTTGGTACACCACACGGTCCATCATGACAGGGAAAGCATGGCAGCACGGGCGTGAAACAGCTTGTCACCTGTGGTCTGAGTCAGCAAGCAGAGACCATCAGATGCTGGTGCTCAGCTCTTGCTCTCTCCTTTGTCACTTTCTGCTTTTGTTCAGTTTGGCACCGTAGCCCATGTGATGGTGCTGCCCACATACAGGGAGGTTCTTTCTGTCTCAGTTACTTCTCCCTAGAGAGCTATCAAAATCCATATAGACATACCCAAAGGTATTTATTTTTAGGAGCTCTAAATAGAGTGAAGTTGATAATAACAATGAATGATCATATCCACATGACCCACTGTGGTATTCCCAGTACCTGTAACCATTATATCATCACTGTTATCTTAAACTACAATACTCACAATTCTAGGTACTCCACAGTACCTAGAACCATCCCATCATTTAACTTTATTTTAAAATATAGCACAAAAACTGTCCCTACATTCTTTCTTACTAAGAGTCATGGGGGGTAAAAATTAATGCATAAGAGGAAATGTCACCATGGATTCAATGGCTTTATCTAAGAAACTATGATACTGAGCATATTGTTGTGTTAATATATATAATTTTAAGCCAATAAAAACATTAAAAATGAATAAATAAAATATTTAAAAAACTGTCCCTGGTTAAATCAAGATCAAGAAAGTATCAGAAATTAACAGAAATGACAGAGACAGGAGGGATGATGATGGATTTAGATAGATATAGAGAGATAATAGATGATAGAAACATAGTAACTATGGAAGGAATGTTTCCCTATATAACTACAGAAAAATAAACTGATTACATTTAGAAAGATTAAATAATACTAGTTGATTAATACTATTTGGTAGCCATATATAATATTATACTCGTTTTTTTCATGTAGAGCAGTAGTAGTTATTTTTGCATTAGCATATTTTGAAACACACAAATACACCACATAAACAGTTAAATATGTTAGAAAATAAATGAAAATCCTAGCATATATACTTACATGCAAAAAATTAACTCCCTTTCTGCTACACCATGTTCCTTAATTTGCATTATATCTGTTAGGATTCTTATGTGTTTTGAATAATAAATAAAGAAGACTGGAAAAGTAAATATTTAGCATGTCCAAAACAAATGAAAATCAAATTTATGAACTAATTGTTTAAGAGAATATTCCTTTTATATGCTTTGAAATTTAAAGCAGCTTTTTTTTTTACATCTGCTTTCCTGCATAACACAAAAAGAAAAGACACATTATATCCTGGCCCAGAATTTGTGTTATTGCTGATCTCTGCAGAGAGTATCTGTTATGCTTCCTTACTAAGGTTGTATTAATTAACATATGAGACAGAAAACATCCCTTATCTGTAATGCTTATGGCTGGAAGTGTTTCAGTTTTGTCTTTCATTGGAATATTTATAGGTATATAATGAGATATCTTGGGGATGGAATCTATATCCAACCACAAAATCAAATATTTTATAATGTTTTTAGTGTGCCTGAATTTCAAATGTATCTCAGTAAAGCCCGTTGGGAATTTCTATTTGTTACATTATGTCAATGTCCCCAAAACATTGGATTTTAAAGTTCAATTTTTGAAATAGGGCTGCATAGTTTGTCCTAATATTTAATAATTCCGTGACTGTTATTTATACATTCATCTATATTTTTGTTTTTTTCTTTGGTTTTCTCTGAATGAAACAATAGCAAAAGGAGTTTATCACAGTATCTGTATCTGGCAATTAAAACACAGGCTGTACTTTTTACATATTAGCTAAAGTCCTGAAAAGATTAGTGTAAAATATAGCACTTGGCACTTTAGGACAAAGAATGTAAACCTCCCATTTCTCTGGAACCTCAGAGTCAAAAATAAAGGCACATTTTATTTCAGTAAGCTCCCTTCACTGATTTTTAAAGTTGTTTGTGTGCATATACATATCTCATGTGTTTGCATTTTTGAGTTGGGTCATGCCCGTGCCACAAGGCCCACTGGTGAAAGTCAGAGGACAACTACGGGATCCATGCGCTGCATGCCACCTCATTTGAGGCAGGGCTTCTCTCAGTCTCCACTTCAAGGCATTGTTTTAGATTTCTTTGTTGTTATCATATAATATGATGGGTTTAATGATAATATTTTATTTGTATATGATTGTCTTTTCATACATCTACCCCTCTATTCATTTTCTAGTCTCCCTCCTCTAAATAATTTCCATTTTTGTTTCATGCATTTCCCCAAATACCGTCATCCTTCCTCCTTCCTCTTCCTCCTCCTCTCCATACTCTCTGCCTTTTTATTTTTTTGCTGGATTCTTCATAAATTTTTATGGTCTGAGCATCAAACTCTGGTACCCAGACTTGAGCCATGGCCATGTGTACTTTATCCTCTCTGGCATCTCACCAGCCCCTCTTCTTTAATTTAAGACATGAACAATTTCAGTCAGCATCTCAATAACTTTTTCCTCCCACATCTCTTACTAACATTAAATACATTCTGCCAATGCTAAATAGTTCAGTATTCATTTTCAGAAAGTTGCAAATGGAAGGTATCTTCTGATGTTTGAAAACTAAGAAAGAACATACATAACAGCTATTTCCATCTTTCTACTTTGTATTCCTAATCACCATGTCTTTTTTCTAATACTAACCTGTAAAAAAAAAAAGAGAGGCAGGAGTTAGGTATAAAAATAGACATTTCAGAGATACCTGTGGATTCACAAACTCTAGGGAGACAGATATGCAGAAATTTTGATACCTAATAGAAAATCCTACTTTTTAATTATAAACGATCTTTATTTTGAGGGAGAGTAGAAATAAGAGAGAGAAATTAATATAGCTCCCAAGCTTAGAGGGTCTCCATTCCTATCTGGGAGGGGCTCTCACAAGAAAAAAAACTGGGGAAAAACCCTAATAAAGTTACTTCAAGTTGATTCCATCTGCTGTTGCTAGTGATAAACAGAATCAATTGTCCCTTGTAGGATTGAAAGCAGATTGGAGAACATCTGCAGAAGTGTTTCAGGGAGAAAAAAAAGGTCTGGGTTTTAAGTATCTAGTTTGCTACATGTTTTTTCTGTTTTTGTGGTGTGCACGTGTGTGTGTGTGTGTGTGTGTGTGTGTGTGTGTGTGTGTGTGTTCCTGTGTGTTTTTGTGTGTGTGTTTCTGAGTGCATGTGCACATGGAGACCAGAAGTCAACAGGCTGTTTTCTTCCATATCTGTCTGTATTATGTTTTGAAACATTATTTCTCATGAGACATGGAACATATTCATTCTGTTAGATTTGATAACCAGGACACCCCAAGGATTCCTGGCTAACTGCTCAGCATCGGGATTTTCATAAACTTTTTATGTGGATAATGGGAATGTGCTCTCAAGTCTCCATGTTTGCTTGACAAGCTATTTCAGTGACAGAACCATCTCCTTAACACTATTTCAATTTTTTGGTTAAAACAAAATGATGGATCAAGTTGAACCATAAACTTTCACAAGAGAAAACAGTGAGGGGCAATGTAAAAATGATGCAATCATATCACAGTTCTGTTTCAATACTAAACTTGACTATTTTCTTTTTTTTTTAAAATATTTTATTTATTCATTTCAAGCAGAGAGAGAGAGAGAGAGAGAGAGAGAGAGAGAGAGAGAGAGAGAGAGAGAGAGAGAGAGAGAGAGAGAACACCAGGGCACCACCTTGTGGGTCTGGCTTATGTGGGTCCTGGGGAATTGAACCTGGGGCCTTAGGCACTGGAGGCAAGTGCCTTAACCGCTGAGCCATCTCTCCAGCCCATAAACTTGACTATTTTCATTAGTAATCAGTCAACATGATGAAGCATGGAGCTTCGGAACTTACTGAGGGCATCACAACTTACAAAGCTGGAGGCCTTGTTTTATATAGAACACACAGCAAGCATTGCTGACATCATAGCTTTATGGAGTCATATCTCAAAGTTCATACCTAGACAGCAGCCCATAGGACACGATATAAGTAGTATGAACCATGGCAAAAAAAAATCAAATCATACCCAAATTAAACCAGGGAACTAAATGACCATTCTCTGGTTACAGTGTTTTATCAACACTCTACCAATTTGACTTTGCCAGATTCTTGTTCCTTTCATTATATTTGCATCTTGAGTTAAGTGGGTAGGCTACAGATTCCTTACATGTGAACACAAGACAGAATCTATTGAGAAATAAGGAATGATAATAGTCACTAAAGCAAAAATATCAGGTTTTTTTCATAGAAAGGCTATTGAGGGATAACATTGATGAGGTTATCCTTAATTTGCAAATAAGGAACATGCAGTGAGCTGTTACACCAGAGCCCTGTTTTCCATGAATACTGCCTTTTCTGCAACCATCAAGATTAGAACACACTCTCTCACTTGTTTGTTTCATCAAAATTTAGTCATAAAGAACAGAAAGGGGAAACCCAAAGCTCAAAATTCTAAATTTAAAAAAAAAACAAAGAAAACAGTCTTCAACCAAGACAAACCAAATAAAAGTATTGGGAAATCAAAATAACCAAAAGAAAGAAGTTCTTATTTCTTAGGTATGTCAGGTGCTTAATGTTCATTATTGAACAAATGATAATCTTGTTTTTCCACTTGAACTAATACATCCTAAAGTGCATTATAATCATGAATTCATTATTGCTAAAAATAAATTATGGAAGTAAATATGGCATTTATTATCAGTTCTAAAGTAGCTCCTAAACTCCTCCAAGCATACATATTTTATACTGAACAGAGAAAACACTAACACTCTTTGTAACATCATGTGTCCTTCAAGAAAATGAAAAACTGAAGAGCAGCCGGGGCCAAAGACACTCACATCGGTTATTGAAAATTATTTACCACTTGAACTTTTGCTAGAAAATTTCCATTTCCTATAAAAATGTAAGAATCTCAATTGCAAAGTGAATGTCCTAAGAATTCAATTGATTTATTATGAAATCCAAGGAGGCTGTGAGAGCCGTGGTGCGGGAGACTATCCAGAGGCATGGCACCCCTCAGTAACAACACACTTGGGCCAGGAGAACCAGGCTGAGTACTAGGCTATCCATGGTCCAGTGTCACAAGGACTGATCCAGATGACCGACGGAGGAGGATGTCCAGCTTGTTGGGGGTGGGGGAGGCGGAGCATCAGGGAATTGGGGATAACAACTCATTGTTGGCCCACTAAATAATGTAACTCATTATGGACAAAAATAAATAAATAAATAAATAAAAAGAAATTCGAGGAGGCCAGACACATTTTTGTAGTTTCTAAATCGAGATAAAATAAAGACACTGGATCACTTCTAAAATTCTGTGACATTCCAGGATTTTACTGGTAAGGCTTATGTTGTATTTTACACAAACTGCATGCATTTAATAAAAATCTTGGAACTAGAGACTGATGATTGTGTGTGTTTAATTTATTTCATATATTTATTAGCATCAATTTAATATTATGCCAACATTTACATCTTGTTTGTTCTCCTATATTTCTTGATAACTAGATGCTTTTTATATTTATTTATTTGCAAACAGAGAGAGATAGAGAGAAGAAAGTCAGTCAGAGAGAATGGGCCAATGAACTCCAAATATCATGTGCTACCCTGTGCTTCTGGCTTCACATTGATACTGGGAAAATGAACCAGGTTGTTAGGCTTTGCAGGCTGGTATCTTAACCTCTGAGGCATCTCTACAGCCCAATTGCAATGTTTTTGCTTATTTATTTGTATTTATTTCAGAGATTTACTAAAAATTACCTAGACTGAATATTATTGCTGTTATTTAAGCCATTATCAGCATTATTTTTCTGTGCTTAATCATCATGAGCTTAGAAACATTAACATCAATGTTAACATAAACATTAACATAAATGCCATAAATTAGAACTATTACAGATTGAAAACACACTTAGTGGCTGTTTGTCAGTTCCAAGGAGAGCGTGGCTAGAATAAATGGATAGATTTACATTAACACCAAATGACCAAAGGAATAATATACAAAAGGAAAGCAATTGGAGAATTGAATAACATGAGAATTACAAGCCATTCTCAACCACAAGCATGACACATGTAATATACAAAATCTCAGCAGCTACATACAGGGTGACTAGATTAAAACATTCAAAAGGCAGAGTTTGCTGTGTGGAATTTAAAACCAATGAACAATATCCTTTCCACATGAGGAAAAAAATGCAGGCTCCCATGTCAAATTGCTTGTATGAATTAGCAGTGAGAATTCCAAAATTGTATGAAATAAAATATAAAATGTTATGCTATTTTAAACAACAAGGAATTAGTAAAACATAATCAAGCAAGAAATTGTAACATAAACACATATCCACCTCTTGCCATAGCCCCACAATATATGAGGTAAATCTGAAAAATGGAAGAAAATATAATTCAAGGATCAGTAGAGACTTACTGTTCCTCTTTTAATCATGGATAACCGGTTAGGAAAATCACAAAGTATAATGTATAGGATAGCGAGGTAACCACATGAGAAGTAATAAATAACTATAGTACCTCTGAGTGACAATGCAGACTTCACATTCACAAGGGCACATGGGATATCTTGCAACAAAGAACCTATATTGAACTACACAGGAAAACATACTTTCATTAAAAGGATTTACATCCTACAAAGCATTATTTTGATGAACATAGAATGAAATAAGAAATCAATAATAACAAAGTTGGGAAGCAGAAATATGAAACTTGAATGACACATTTTTAAATAACCAACGGACAGATAAAAGGACAATGTCTATAGTTGAGAGGGTTGAAGAGTGTAGCATTGTATCCAACACAGGGGTCGCTGCTCTGGCATTGCTAAAAACCTGTGACAATTTCAAGTACTTAAGAGCTCTGTTTTTTATGTGTATATGTGTGTATGTCTTATACATTTCTGGGGATAAACCATATATTTTGGGACTAAATATAATGCCCTATTGTTTTTCACAACTTGTCACTGCCCACCGCCCGCGGGGGCAATGATAAAATACACACACACAAACACACACACCGCATATGAGTGGAAGAAGGCACATTGTCTATTGCTCTCTCAGATCTCATTGCTCATACCTCATACCTCTTGCAGATATGCTACAGAATATATAGAGAGAGCTCCTTGCCAATCAGGGAGCTATTTACTGGTCTATGACAAGAACCTGTGGGCATGATGTGCAAATAGCCTAATCAGGACTACCTCCTGAAACTCATTAAGCCAAGCCCCTCTTGGCAGGCTGTCAGGTGCCATCCAAGACTAAGTCAGGGTGTGCCTTCAAAGGCCCCCAAAGGCTTTTGTCCCTGACAACAACTTGCGCTACATGGTTTTATATATATTTTAAATTTATTTGTATTTTGTCTTATTGCACTTTTGAACTTTTAGTGCAAAAATTGCTTGACCATGAAAAGAAGGAAATTATGCATTGCCATTTTTAATGCAAAAATACCCCACTTTTGCCCATAGGAGTGATGTTAGCTATAGAATTTTTTTAAGTGTCCTGCTAGTCAGTCTTCTGAGAATACAATTTTTACACTTGCTCCATCTAAACCTGTACCTACTTTGATTGTCTCACTGAGGAGTAGTTGGGAATATAGTGAGTTAGGTGGTGCTTCTGAGAATATTTGCCATGAAATGTACTCTTGGTGTATCTTTTGCACTAGGCATGTCAGACATCATAGTTCCAGTTTTTTGGTCCAGACTCCCTATTCATTAGAATGTGCTATCATTGAGGAAAATTTATACTCTGTCAGTGGTAAACCAAATAGTAAGAGATTTGATCCCCCAAGTCATGCTTTTCCATGCTGTGCACATAACAAGTTGTCTGGAATTGGATTCCCTGAGCACAGACTCAGAGGTGACAGCACTTGCAGAAGTGATTTATGAACAGCGTGTGTTGAACGAACATGGTGGCAGGAGGGGCACAGGAAAGAAGACGCATCCAAGTGAGGTCATGATGTCACCCACATGTCAGCCCAGCCTAAGTCGGCAGGGCGTCTGGGGTGTATATGGATATAACTGAGAATGGTTTCTAACAGAAGAAAATACTGCACACTTTTATAATCTTTGTTTCAAGGTCATCTGTATTTCCATTTTATTGGAAAATAGTTTTCCCATGTACTCATTTAAGTTTAGAATACATACCAAAATAAATGTTAGTTAAAATAACATGAAATTAAAATTTAAGAAACATCAATATTGTGTTTAAATAACAGCCATTCTAGGCTTTGAATTTGATTTAAGTTGGGAAATATGAATTTATTTATAAGATAATTTATGTCAAATTGTTCAAGATAAAAAATAAATGAAAAGTGTTGGAAAATGGCTGAGAGATGGCTTGTTGCAAAGCCTGCTCACCACCCATGGGAGTCAGATGCAAAAAGGGGTACAAGTGACTCTACATTTTTAGCAGCAAGAGATCCTGACTGACCTACACACACACAGACACACACACACACACACACACACACACACAGACACAAATAAATAAATAAGTAAAATAAATTTTAAGAAGAAAACATTTCAAATTTTATATTCTCTCATTTAAAGGTAATCACTTTCAAAATATACCCATGTTGGTACAGATCAACAGCAATAACACAAATACAATCAAACTTAATATAAAATTCTAGAGTAACAAAACAAAAAGACATGCCAAACCAAAAAATATGGTGTTCCATTTGGAAAATGAACCACTGGTTTCATTAATTTTTTAGTGTCAGCTTATTTTATAACTTGAAAAATACATTTTATTAAATGTGTCATTCTACAAAAGACTTAATGCTTCTAATTAATTACTTTAGTTTTAGAGAGTTTATGAACCATGATTCTTTTAGATGTTGAAGTCTTTCTCTGTGAAACAATATCATTCAATTCACTTGTCACTGACAGGCATGCTTGAAACATTTTGGCCTGTGTCATATGTTAGGCATGACAAGTTTACACAAAGATGGAGCATTAAAGTTAAATACTGTCATTTCATCAGAGCAGTATTCACCACTGGCATTGGACAAACGTTAATGCGATGCCATTCAACATGTAGCTTACAAAAGGGCACAGAGAAATAGCACATTAAAATCAGCATTAAGAAGGGAAGAGAGGGCTAGAGAAATGGCTCAGTGGTTAAGGCACTTGCCTCCAGTGCCTAAGGCCCCAGGTTCAATTCCCCAGGACCCACTTAAGCCAGACACGCAAGGTGGTGGCCCTGGTGCATTCTCATTCTCTCTCTCTCTCTCTCTCTCTCTCTCTCTCTCTCTCTCTCTCTCTCTC
>PVHP010008587.1:0-52791 GCA_004024765.1 Zapus hudsonius | reverse complement strand
TTTTTTTTTTTGTTTCTTCTTGTTTGTGGTACAACCTCACTATGTAGTTCAGTTTGGTCTTGAACTCCTGATCCCCATGCCTCTGCCCTCTGAGTGCTACCACCCTGCCTGGCACACCTCCTTTGCTTTCCACCAGGCTGTCCTCTGAGCTCCTATTGGCTGTCTTAAGGTAGGTAGATAGGCGCTGTGTGTGTGTGTGTGTGTGTGTGTGTGTGTGTGTGTGTGCGTGCTACAGTTTGTGTACCCTATGCACACACACGGGAGGACTCAGGTGTACATTAGGGGTCCTGTCACTCTTCTGCCTTATTTCCTTGAGACAATGTCTTCATTGAACACAGAATTTGCCGTTTTCTGGCTAGATAGGCAAGCAATGAGCCCTCCTGACATTCCTGACTCTGTCTCCCTCAGCTGCGGGGCTGCAGATGTGTGTGGACACGCCTGTCCTTGTACATGGACACTGGGGATCTATGCTTGCATAGCAAGCCCACCTACCCCCGGAGCCATCTGCTTAGCCCATGCTTCTGGCTTTTCCTTAGATTTTTTTTTTTTTTGGATGGGTTGGTTCTGACAACCCAACAGTAGGTCTATGTCTGACGGCTTCTGACTTGCAGCCACCTAGCAGTTCAAAGTGGCTGATCTGTGAGCCCATGATCCCACAATGGTATGTGGCCAGGGCTCGTTCCTAGCCAGTGTCACATTCCTTGCCGATTGCCTATTTCAGTGTCTCTGCCAGCAGGTTCTGGATGCTGCCCAAAGGCAGCTCTTACGTAGCTGGAAGCTGGTTCTGAGTCCACCCTGGGTCTCCTAAAGAGAGTGCTAGTCACAGTAGACCAAGCTGCAGAGTCCCCGCCTGGAGCTGGCAGCAACTGTGCCGGCATCAGACCTCCTTGGTCTCAGCATTGGCTGACCTGAGGTCTTCAGTGGCCACATCTGAGGCAGGTCTTAGGACAGAAGGAGCTCCAGATGCTCATTGGAGGGCTTGTTTCTGCTGGTGTGCCCAGGGGAGAATATACCTGCAGTCCTGGGGTTATTTGACACAAGGAGCACCCAAAGGTCAGCGTGCCTAAGTTGAGAGTCTGGCAGCTCCTGGGTATGAGTTTAGGGGACTCTTTTGGACCTCGATTAAAGAATTCTCTGTTGATAAGGACATTTGAGGAAAAGCTAACAGAAGGAGCCTGGGAGTCTTGTTTGGACAGCTGCCTGGGCTCATTTGTCCCACGACAACAGCAGCCTTGTTGGAAAGAGCCAGCTTTGGCTAGACCTTGATTGTATCCCTCCTCTGCTACCTGTTGTGTGTGTTCCTGATGTGGGCTGATGTAGACCGACGGGCCGAAGGGTTGCTGTGCCACCCATTTCCCAGGAAACTCTAGGAGGCAGTTACTTCCAGTGGGAGCTGGTAGCTTCTACCTCAGCCTTCCTGGCACAGTCAAGCTCTTTTCTTAACCTGTACTTTATTGCGGTATAACAGCAAGCATTAAGTCATAAGCTATGTGGACATCATCACTCCCTCGATCAAGATATGGATCAGTCTAGCATCATGGAAGGAGTCCTTCCCAAAGATAGCCACTGTCGACCCCTGTCGCCATGGACTGGTTACCACGTGGGTGTTATGCAATGGCAGTGTCTGCCTTGGTGTTCTTTCCTGCTTCATGCATATTGTTTTTGCCATGGCTGTGCTCAGCATGCACTGCAGGTCAGTCACCAGGGGTGCCTGAGAGTGTTAGGCCATAACGAACAATGTTGTTAGGAGCGTTTCCGGGTGAGCTTTGGTGGAGGTAAGCATTGCCTTTGGTTGAGTTGGGCTGGACCTGAGTATGTGTGCATTAGCTTTAGCCCGTACGTTTAGGCAGCGTTTACGTTCTCCCAGATGACGTATATGGCTTCCAGCTCCTCCCCACCCTTCTGTCGCTGTTTCACTTTGCTGTCCTACTGGAGGGGTGGCACTGACCGCCAGCCCTGGGCTGCAGGCGGAAACACTTGCAGGTAAAAGTTACCCTCTTCTGTCTCTGTAGATAAGCCTGTCCTCTGGTGATGTATGATACATATTGTTACATGTAGTTGATGCATTATCTACAGTGTTTGCTTCCTTGTTTCCCTGTTTATCACAGAGATACGAGATCTTAGTTCCTTTTTTCTTAGATATATTCCCAAGTGTTTTATATTTGCTAATGAAAATGTTATTGATTTGAACTCCCTTTTCTCATTTTTAGTATTTATAAATAGAAAGAGTTGATTTTTTTAACGTATTGACCTTTATCCCGTAACCTTGGTAATTGACTTATGACCTCCTGTATCACTTACATGTTTCCACCTGTTGCAGACATGTTTTGGTGGAGTCCCAGCGAGTTTCTGGACTGCGTGCTGACTGCCCCACTAGTGCAGGTCTGACTGGGCTTGTAACGGCGCTAAGCAGTGTCCTCGCTGAGCCTGTCCCTAGCCACCACGTTCTCCTGTCTTGCCCACTGCTGTCTTCGCTCTCCTTAGGGATGATTCTGCTCTTTTCAAAGCTTCTTCACCTTCTGGCCTCGACGCTGTGCCCTTCCCCTTCCTTTCGCACAGCTTCCACACATGCGCACTGCCTATGTGTCCTGTCCTCATCGTGATCCACCTCAGGGTACTTTTTAATTTTCATAATTTCTTGTTTTAACTTTGAGCTGTGGATCATTAGAAGTGAGTTGCTTCTGACCCTCGGGGCCTTCTCGTTTCCCTGCTAGCTCCCTAGTGACCAGAGAATACCCTTTGTAAGATTCAGTCCATGCCATTTATGAAGACATGCTTTATGGCCGTGAGCTCTGCTGGAAGGTGTTCCGCGGTGCTCAGAGGCAGCATGTCTATGTGCTGTGAGTGTGGTCTTCGGTCACCTGAGGAGCCTGTTGTTCAGGCCTTTTGTGTCTGTCTGTCTGTCTGCTTGGCCCATCTCCACTTATGCTTGTGGGTTTGTCTTTCTTGGTTTAGTCTTGAAGATTTTTACTTTAACGTAAGAAACATAAATAATTATTAGATGCATATTTTTTGATTTGATGAAATGGTATCTTTTATAGAACTTCTTGCCTCAAAAGTCTTATTGTTTGCCATTAACTTGACAACTCAGCTTTCTTCTGGTGTTTGCCGTCTCGGTTTCCATCCTTATGTTCTTCTTTTCAGAGGAATGCCTGTTGTAAACAGCACACAACTTGGTTGTTTTATTCTTGAATCTGGCCACCTTGTGGACTGTGCATCCCGTTTACCCGCCCTGCTGCACTTCACCTCCCCCGGCAACTCTGCCCCCTGTGATCGCTGTGTTCATTCCAAAGAACTCTCCAGTGAAACTACTGGCCGTCCTCGCATGGTGCTCAGCTGAACAGTGTGCTCTTAGGAGTAACCAGTAAACAACCTCCCCAAAGCTCCTGCCATGGCTGGAAGCTAGCATTATGTGGGAAGAGGATGCTGCCCTCTGAAGCCTTGCTTATATGTTCTGTTCACAGTGCTGGTACCGGGGTTCAGTACGGCTTCATGGTGGGGGGAATGCTTGGTCATAAGACCTGCTTATGAGTGGTGAGTTCCTTGGTGAGACATTCACTTTACTTTTACAGTCATGGACGTGCAGGTAGGTACACAGGTAGTGAATATTTGGACAGTGAGGACCCAGGATAAAGTGTGTAGCTTAGTTTTGACAAATAGTAAGTACTTAGTAAAGGGCAGAGAGAAGCGGGCATATTTTATTACCTAAAGACTAGCTGGTGGTAAGTTCTCTTCCTCACAGTGTAACATAAGGAAGGCTTCATTGTGACCTCAGTTTGCGAGGGGAAACTGAGACCCATCACTTGTCCTGGGTCTCAGGTCTAGGAGAAAGCTAGCACGTGAAGCCACATTCTCTTCTGCTCAGCAGAGGCCCGAGTGCTGATGTGCGGATCTATGAGTCAAGGCTCTGCACCTGCTGTGGCCAGTTTACAGAGTGAGGACAAGATGCAGCCTCTGAGTGCTCCCAGCCATCAGGAAGCTGAGAGATCCCCAGGGTCTGTGGAAAGGACACCTGCACTTATAGCTTTCCAGAGGATATAAGCCCCAAAGCTCAAAGAAAAGACAGGAATTAGAGAGAAAGGGAATTGGATTGCACAGGGAGGAGAGCACTGACCAGGAAGGCAGTCTGCCAAGAGGTGAGAGCAAGAATGGGGCATTGCTAGAGGCTAGCCACCAAGATGGAGCAGAGGGAGAGACTCGAGAGGTGACAAGAACCAGGCCAGTGGGCTCCTGAAGCCACAAGGGAGAGAGTACTTCATCCCATGGCATTATGGGATTGTTGAGGGTTCTGTGTGTCCTGGGGAGCTTCCTCTTGCTGCAGAGTAAGGCTGGAGGGAGGGATAGCCAGCAGGCTACTCCAGAAGCCAGGGTGTTGGCTGGCAGGGCTGCTGTGATTGCTGCTAAACACATGTAGAATGGTTTAGATGTTGAAGGAAAAGCCACATGAGGCTGCTTCAGTTGGAGCTAGAGTAACTCCCCTGACTGCCCCTCCGCCTGACTTCAGCAGCCCACGGCTCCTCTCAGAGCACAGTTTGAGAAAGACCAAGCCCAGTATGGCTTGGTGGGGGGACAAAGCCCCATGTTTCCCCTTCCTTGGGTTCTGACACTGAGAACCTGTCTTCTCCTGTGGCTTCTTGGACACGGCTGTCACATGGGATCACATGCTCCTTGCATGGATCCCTCTGTGTACTCTCTGGACTCTCCTTCCAGCCTACAGGTCGGGTCATCTTGTGTGCTTCCTGGACATGCTGTCCCAGACCTTGGTCTTGGTTGTCTCCTGTGTTCTAGAGATGTTCCTCAGCTCTGCCCTGTGCAACAGTCGTCCACCTGACCACCCCTCTCGGGTGCTCCAGAGTCCTCAACCTCAGATCTGGGCTTGCTCTCTGCACCCTCCCTTGCTGGAAGGAAAGGCCATTCTCTCGTGACTTTCTGGGCTCAGTTGATAGCAGTCTTCCTTCTCCAACTTCCCACCAACACCAGTGACTGGTACAGTTGGTGTAATGTGCCGAGACATCCTATGACAGCAGCTGTACCCAGTGCTGGCGCTTAGTGTTTGGTCTCTTGGTTCAAGAGTCGAGGTCTGAGCATGTAGCCTCTGTCAGGATTGCTCAGGGCTTTCCCTAGAGCTAGGACAAGAGAGCAGGGACAGTCGCTGAGCCCCTGTGGCATACCACCAGCCATCAGCACTGGACCCCACAGTAACAGCTGGGCCCCCTCAAGTTCATCGGGGAAATCCAAAACTCAGATGGGTGATATTACCCGAGATCCCGCAACCATTACCAAGGACTGGATTTGAACTCATGTGCTGCCTGTCTAATGAGCGAGCTACTAAACGAATGAGCAGTTAGCTATTTGTCTGCCATTCTCATTAGCTAAACTATGAGATGAGAGCAGGAAGGTGTTTCCTGCTTCAGGGTCTGGCACTGGGTACGTGCTGAAGAAACGTCAGGGAGAGAACAGCAGGCGAGGGTGAGTAACTGCTGAGCTAGGAAGGGAGTCAGCCTTCTCCTCCTTCTCATTCGTTCTGTTAGTCCTCTGCCCCTCTCTGTTGTTCTCAAATCTGTTAAAACACCTCCAGCTTCCAGTCCCTAAGACCTGCCCCAACCCATCTCTCACACATGAGGTGAGCTAATTACCTGAGTTAGTGCCTGAGCTTTCTGAACACAGCACAACCACAAACGTGGGGGCCTGCTCTCTGTGGACAGCAACAATGGCTACTGCCCACTGCAGGGCTGCACTGGGCCCGGGTGGGACGTGGAGGCCTGAGGTGGACTGCGAAGTCATGTGGGAGAAGCTTGAGATGTTGGGTCTTCCTTCATTCGTTCATTCATATTTAAGACATGTAGCCCAGGCTATCCTGGAACTCATAGCAGTCCTCCTGCCTCAGCTCCCTGTGTGCTGGAATGCAGGTATGCACTACTCTGTCTGGCTCCTCCTTGAGTTCGAACTTTCCTTTAGGACATATGTGTCTCCAGGAGGGTTGCTGCTTCTCAGAGCCTCCAACATGACCCTTGCCTCACGAGAGTTCTCACAGTCACCTCTCAGCTTATGGCCCGACTGCTTCTGTGAGGTCTCAGTGTTGGGGCCCTGAGGGAAGAGAAGGTTCCTTCCATAAGGGCACAGCATCTGAGCTTCACCAAGTCTTTTGTGCTGGGAAAGCGTGTTGTCTCTTCTGTCTGCACTGCCACCCTCCATATGCCCGCCACTGTCCTGACCATTATGCCCACGCTGCTGGGATCAGCTGAGGTCTTTAGTTGGGAACGAGGGAATCCAGCCCTGGGTAACTCAGATGCAAAGACCTCAGGGCTCCAGAACTGGCAGGCAGCTAATGAACCGTGTGGGAACAGAGGCTGCTCTGGAATCTGGGCAGCAGGGACTTCTGTGTCACAGGCCTGCCCCACTGGAAGGGACAACAGGCCAGCTATTTTACCCCGTGGCACCTACATTCAGGACCCCTCTCATGGGCCTGCTGGGCCTCTAGTGAGAAGAGGTAGAAGAGACAGGGTGCTTATTTAGGGCCTCACCTGCCTTGCAGTAGAGGCTCTCGGCATCTTCAGCCACAGTGTGGTGTGTCTTCCTCAAGCCCTGGGAACCTTCTTGTTTTTGTGTTCAGCTTTTACCTGGGGCCTAGGCTTCTGACCTCAGATACTCAGAGAGACAGCGAATGGATATGCCAGGGCCTCCGGCCAGTGTATATGAACTTTTGATGCATGCGCCACTTTGTGCATCTGGCTTTATGTGGGTACTGGGGAATTGCACTCTGGTCCTTGGGCTTTGCAGACAAGTGCCTTAACCACTGAGCCATCTCTCCAGACACTCAGGCGTGGGTGGCAAGTGCTTATCCACTGAGCCAGCCTGCACTGCTTACACCGCGTGGTGAGGTCCCTCGGGTCAGCTACCATCTCGTCTTTGTCTTGGCTGGTCTAGCTGGGTTTAGTTGGAAACAGTGGCCCCCGACATCAATCTTGTTTATGTTTTCAGAAACAACTTGTGGCTCTTGGGTTTTTTCTGTTGTTCACTTTATTTCATTGATTTCCACCCTGCCTTTATCATTTATTTTCTCCTACTTACTTTGGGCTTAATTAGTCGGTCTTGTTTTGGTTTTCTGCAGAGTATGGATTTGGCACAATCTTTCCTGATGCAGGGCCGAGCTGCCAGCCTCCCTCTCATTACTACTTCCACTGCCCTCTGTAGATTGTACCCTGTGTGCACAGTTCAGGGGTCAAATCTGGAGAGTATATGCAGGATTTGGGGCTCTTCTTTCTGGGACATTTCTTCTTGGTCTGTAGGTGCCATGGTGTCCCACACCCACATTCCCGATTTCCTGTTTGGTTTCCAGGCTCCTGGTGTGCTACCAGATGGGACCCATTGTGAGGGAAACCCACACAGATGGTGAACCCAACCATTACCCTTCCATGCATTGACCGTCCACCTGTGCCAGCTTCAGTCACTGTCCAGGCCCTTCACGGATTGTCTTTGTGTTTGTTTTTCTGAAACATTTGTTTTCTGCAGGGATTGTTATGAAGTGCATGTCCGTGTCTTCCCCAAACTCACACATTGAAGCCCTACATGTGACATATATGGAGGACGGGCCTTGCAGGTCTGTTGCAGGAGGTGGGGACAATGAACCTGACCCTGCTGCCTTCTCTGGCCTCATTCTCTGTGTTCTTCCTCACTAGTTCTGGCCTCCAGCTGAGCAGGAGAGCTGCCTGCACATGTCTGTGCAGTGTGTCCTGTGTGCTCTGCTCTCTTCTCTGGCACATGCCCCCTCCAGGCCTTAGGGGGATGGATCATCCTCCCCAGGCCTTCTTGGATCCTTCCAGGTAGAGTTGAGCAGTATCCACTTCAGATACCTTCGCGATGATGGTTTCAGGGCTGGTTTGCTTTGCTCTGTTTAAGTGGTGCTCGGGCCCTTTGTCTCATTCATCTCAGTGGCTCCAGTACTTCATGCAGAGCAGGCTCAGTGGGCATGCTAAATCACCAGTGGTCTCTGCTGGGGAAGCTGAAACCACTCCAAGGCCTTCCATTTAGTGAGGTTCGGAATTGGGGTTCAAAACCAAGCCTCTCTGTGGCTTACTGTTGTAGTTACTGGACAGAACACTCAACCAAAAGCAGCTGCTGGGAGGGAAGGGTTTAGTTTGGCTTACAGTCTCAAGGGGAAGCTCCATGATGTCGGGGACAACGTGGCATGAGCAGAGGCTGGACATCCCTTCTGCCACAGCAGATGGAAAGCAGCAGCAAGACAGTGAGCCAAGCTCTGTCAAGGGGGAGCTGGCTGTAACACCCTAATTCAGCAAGACTTCTCAAATTGCCACCAGCTGGTGACCACATGAGTCTAAGGGGGACACCTGATTTGAGCCACCACACTTACCATGGACTCCTCTCTCCAGACACTTGCCACCTGTTTTGTTCTGTGCTAGCCTTATCTGCCAGCAGCTGGGTTCCAAGCCCAAGCAGCAGCGATGGCTCCATGTCACTGCCTCTGACCGCTCTGTGACTCAGATCCCCTGGTCGCTCTTGAGTAGAGTGGGTGATGAAAGCTGCAGAAGCAGTGACATCCTTGGGTCCTTTGTCAAGGAATAATGGTCCCTGGCCTGTGCCGTGAGGAGGTGGTGGGGTGACTGCAAAACCCTTCTTTCTGCCCCTGAAACAGGACTCATGCGGGGAGGGGGAGAGGGGCAGACACAACCAGAGCCAGCAGTCTTAGGGCTATTGCACTGCTGCCCAGAGGAAAAAGCCCTAGGAGTATGGTGCCCCCCCCTCCAGTCAAAGTGTCCTGATATGGGAAGGTAGGGAAGGTAGAGACGTCTTTCAGGTTATCACTTCAGGCAATTTCACTGTGATGGTGCACCCCATGTGGTTAAGAAGGTCACTAGAGAGACAAAGCATGCAGGGGTACAGTGCATTGAAGCAGAGCGAGGATTTCTCCTAGAGCCCACTGGGAAGTAAGTCATCAGGTCCCTGCATGTGAGCTTTCATGCATGTGTGTGTGTGTGTGTGCGCGCGCGCGCATGCACACACGCACGCACGCACGCACGCACAGGCATGTAGATGCACAGACCTTGCTCAGGCACAGGAGACAGCCTCCCAGAGCTCCGAGCTCCTCCAGAGACCACAAGTTAAGGATACATATTACATACTCCGTGGCTGGCTCTGCCCCCTTCAGAACACCTGTCCTTCTTCAGCCTGGAACTGGAAGATGACCGTTTCTAGAAACTTGGTAAAACTCCCTTAAAGGTAGATTTGTCCCAATTAAAAATTCCAACGCATGCTCATTCTAAACGGTTCCTAAATGGTTTCTTGCAGCAGTGTGAGTACATTTTGCACAGGAAAGGAGCCTGGGCTTCTTCACATTCTCACCAGCCTGGGTTCCTTTCCAGCCTGTCCTCCTGACATGTGCCGCCTGGGACCCGGTCCTCACCCAGCACTCCCACCAGACAGTGGCTGTCAGAATGATGAACGACCTTACTTCCCAGGACAGTTTGCCAAGGCTGCCATGTTTGCTTCCTATCTGAACCAGCTCAGCAGACATTTGTGTAGCATGTTACCTGCCAGGTCCTATGCCAGACACAGGGGTACCAACAAGCAACTCTCCCCGAGTGTCTATGCTTTAAGATCAATAGCTACAGATCAATTAGTATAATCATAAACATATTCAAGTGCTGTGGCAGTGCAGATTGGAGATAGTTCTGTTTGCATGGGGAGAAACGAAAAAATACATCAGGCATCTTAATTGCAGCCATAGTAACCAGCTCTGGCTATGGTGAGCACAAAGGGATGGATTGGGGGTATGGGGCCTCGCCAGTGGGCATGGGCTGTGGTCAGGCGTGGAGGATGGGCCTCGCACCCCGCCAGCTGGGCCACTGTCACGGCTGCTGCTGGCACTGTGGCCCCATCAAGATGGCCTCCGTCGGCCCTTCATCTTGTCACTTTGCAGGATTCAGTTTTATGGGATGGTGATGGAGCTGAAGGCTGGTGTTTCCAGGCAGCGGGAATGTACATACCTGGCCCAGCCTTACAAATGGGCCAGTTCCTCCCAAGATGCCAGCATAGGGTTTAGTAGTGTTGCAGGGCACTTGCTTGGATCTCAGGCAGTAAACACAGCAGAGCATTTGAACGGAGCCTTGAAGAGCCTACGAGGCAGGCAGGCAGGCAAGACAGAGAAATAGGCATTTCTGCTGGCAAAGAACAGAGGGTGTTGTGAAGCTCTAGTGCTGAGGGCATCATTTTAAATGGTTACGGCTTGGTCGGTGTTATTCACTTTCTGACATGCATCCTTCTGAGAGAGAGCCTGGGCATGGATCTAGTTGGATTCAGTGTATGAGCAGGTTTCTGGGCTTGCCTCAGTGCCTGGGTCCAGGGAGCCCAAGCTGAGGACAGTGCTACCCAAAGAGCCCATAATCTCCTTAGGAGGTGGGAGGCCCTGCCTGCCCACCTGTCATCACTGTGGGCTGAGCTGGTGGTTGGAAGCAGGTGACCGTTCTCTGTTAATTGGGGGTGGCTTCTTAGACTCCCTTAACCTTGGGGCACTAAGAAGAGCCTTTCTAACTTGGTGATGTATAGGACCCTCCAAGCTGACAGGGTGCTTACTTTAGAGGCTCGTAGTGTGGGAAGAGCCCCACCCTTAGACCTGCTGTCTCTGCTCACCAGCTCATGAGTGTCCCTGTGACCAGGAGACTGAGCTGAGGTGGTCACACTGTCACAGTAAAGCAGCTTCTCTGAACTCGGTACCTGGAGCTTGCGGGGAAGCGGCAGGCTGCCGAGCTGAGTTCTTGCCCCTCTTCGCCCTCTCCCACCGCCGTTCCATCTTGCAGGTTCAGGCCTCCCTGCCTGTGAGCTCCACTCTGTCTGACTCTAGCTCATTTCTAGTGGCACATTGTTACCCTGCCCCTGGAGACAGCCCCTGCGTCCCTCACAGGCAGGGATTTGATTCTCCACCATCCCTTTTAAAAGGTGCTCAGCTAGAAAAGTGCACATTACTTCCTGTGTAAAGGCTTCTTCTCCCCTTTGTGTAGCTACAGCTGTCATGACCGCTGGTGATGTTTTGTGCACCTGCGCAGTGAGAGATAATCAGGCCATCCTCACGGGCAGCCGCCTTCTCGTTCAGTGCTTGTGAGCTGGATTTAAAGAGTAAATAAGTCAGATGGTATCACCGTGCAGCTTCTGGCCACGAGGTCCCCCAGGCCCCGCACCTCACGCCTCCACCTGGTCACAGCACTGTTGCTCCCACTCCCTGGCTCTTTGTCACGGTGCTTGTTAGTTCTTCCCTTGTCCCCTGTCCCTTGGATGTGCCATGCTTGTTCCCACTGACCTCTGCATTTGTTTTCTGCTAGGGATGACCTTCCTTCATCCTTCCTCGTTCAGTGTAGTGTGTGCTTGTCCTTCCAGCCCCCTTTTGCTTGTCTCGTTCAATGCAGTGTCCTCGGCTCCAAAAGCATTCCTGGGTCCATAGGTGTTCCTGACTGACATGGAGGCAGGGGCACAGCAGGGCTTGGTGGAAGTGCAGGGGGAAGAGAGGGCACCCCAGGAAGGTAGAGGCGTGCTGGCTGCTTGGACGTTTGCAAAGCAGATGCCTGCAGCTCTGCCTCTGCCCCAAGAGCCATGCTGATGACAAAGAGCTGGGAAGGGGCACATCAAGGACACAGGGACACTGTGGTCACCAGGGATACAGGGACAGCATGGTCACCAGGGACACAGGGACACTGTGGTCACCAGGGATACAGGGACACTGTGGTCACCTGGATCACAAGGACACCATGGTCACCAGGGACATAGGAACACCGTGGTCACCAGGGGCACAGTGGTACCAGGGACACAGGGACACTGTGGTCAGGGAGTGGAGCCAGCCAGTCTGGTCCTCCTCAGGAGAAATGGCTTCCACCACGTGAGAGATCCTATGTGGGTAACTCTGTGCAAACCTAGGGTTCCTCCCAGGCCACCACCGAGGTCTTGTGCACCAGAGCCTTGCCCTCTCTGTGCCCTACCCTAGGACTTTATGTGACACGGTAGAGGTGATAGAGGCATTGTGCCCAGCGGACCTCATCATCTAGCACTTGAAGCCTGTTCTGTAACTGGTTAGCCACGGCATTTTGCTGGTGGGGCCCTGGATGACTAACCACCCTTATGTTGTTTCTAAGGTGGGTTTAATGCTAGTGAACCACTGAGTGGGCTTCTGTGAGATGGAGGAGCAACTGTTCATCTACTGCTGCCTTTGTTGCCTTTATTTGCCGAGCTTTCTCTCAGCCCTGCCCTTGTCGTCAAGGTGCTGTTTCACACAGAGGAGGAAAGGTGGGCTGGGGGTAAGTGTTCTTTCTGCACAAGCATGAGGGTCTGAGTTCAAATTTCTAGAACCATGTGAACGTTTGGGTGTGGCCACACTCCTGTAACGCAAGTCCTGCAAAGCAGAGCAGAGGCCAGGGACTCGCCCTGGCTCACACAAAGCAGCCAGCTCAGGTCAACACGAGCAGGGCCAGAGGAGCCGGCACTGCTCGTGCACACACCACACACACAAGCAAAAAACAATAGAGTAAGGGAGGCGCCAGGAGGATGTCACGTGTCAGATGCGTAGAGCTTTCTGTTGTCGCTTTCCTGTGGTCTTATTCTTTCTTCCATGGGCTGCATGGAGAAGCACAGGCTCTGGCTGCAGCCCTCACACCTGAAGTCTCCTCTGTCACATCTCCCTGATGTGGGCAGTGTGTGCCCAGTACAGGAGTGGGCAGGGATGCAGCTATGCATGGCAGCCTGAGTAGGGATTTGGAAGCAGGCAGCTTGAGTGGACCTATTTTCATGCCTCTTTCTCTGGTAATAAAAGGAAATGGGGGCTGCAGAGAGAGCCTACGGTGGCTCAGCAGATGGTCTTGTAATAGAATGTTTTTTCAAAGTTTTCTGCAAGGCATCAGTGAGTCTCAGGAAATGTGCGTGGATTAATGAGGAACCAAGCCACGGCTGTGAGCTTCTCTCTCTGTGGCTCATTGCTGAGCTGCCTCCTTCCTGGCACAGGTATGAGGTTTGGAAAGGGAAAGGATGTGATCCTAGAGAAGTGACCAGTCCTGATGTCTCCATGAGTGCTGGGGACCTGGGCCCTTGTCCTAGGACAGTGTGACAAACTCTCCTCAGCCCTTGCCCTCTCTGGACTTGGCTTGACCATGGCCTTTGGTGGTAGATCAAGGAAAGTGTGAGGTGTTGTGGATTCTTGACCAGCAGCCCCCACTGAACGGTGCTGAGCCCTGGGGACCACAGGATGGAAAGCCAGATCCCTTGGCATGATTTCTTCTTTCGACGTAGGGCAGACCAACCCCAGAGTGCCCAGCACTCTTGCACCAGGGCACACTTGCAGCAGGCCCTCAGGGAAGCCTGTGAGGAAGCAGGGGCTTGGGGAAGTTAAGCACAGTTAGAGCCATACCTGGAGGCTGGGCCTTTGAATTGCCTCATGACCTATCCTTCATGTCGGCTTCTCAGTAGCGCCCCATTCATTCTCTCCCAGTACACACTGACTAGGAGGAGACCTGGGGAGTACTGGCAGGTGAGCAGCAGGTGAGCACCCCCTTGAGTCTCTGGACAGACAGGTCGATTCTGGCACTCATTGGCGTTGTGTGAGCATGTCCAGATGTCAGTGCCGTGCTTCTCCGTGACTATTGCCTGGGGGGGGGGGTGTACTTCATAGGGTTAGGCTGTGTGTGTGTGTGTGAGAGAGAGAGAGAGAGACAGAGAGAGAGACAGAGACAGAGACAGAGAGAGAGGATGGACATGCCAAGGTCTTCTGCCACTGCAAACCTACTCCTGATGAAGGTGCCGCTGTGTGTCTGCCTTTCCATGGGTACTGGGGAATTGAATCTGCCCATCAGAGTTCACAAGCAAGTGCCTGTAACTACTTGAGCCATCTCTTCTAGACTTTCACTTTCTTTCTTTTTTAAAAGGCTGTCTCATTCTGTAGCCCTACTGGTCTGGAACTCGCTATGGTGAACTCAGATTCGTGGCAGTTTTCCAGCCTCGGCTTCCCAATTGTTGGGATACAGGCTTGGGCCACCATGCCTGGCCCACCACCCCTTATGATTGGTCAAGCTTTTCCTATTGGGCCCTTAGCTCCTCCCCAGCACCAGCACCCCACAGAGGACTGCTGAGCCCTGGACTCCTCCCTAGGACCCCACAGAGGACTGCTGAGCTCTGGACTCCTCCCCAGCACCCACAGAGGACTGCTGGTTTCTTTCCTCCTCCAGGAGGCCGTGCAGGGCTGCTCAGTCCTCCTTCTGTGGATCTTCTCCTGGAAGACTGGGTTGACTGGATTTCAATACCATTCCTCTCCTTGACAGTCCTTTACATTTTAACATCTTTTTGTTGTTTTTGAGACAGGGTTGCACTATGCAGCCCAGGCTGACCTTGAACTAGTGACCATTCTGCCTCGGCTTCCCGAGTGCTGGGATTACAGGTGTGTGTTGCCAGGCTTGGCTATTTTGACATCTTCGTTTAGATATAATTCACATACCATGAAATCACCCATGTAAAGCACACAAGTCTGTGGTTGTTAGCGTGTTTCCTGAGTTGTGCCAGCCATTACCCCAGTTGACAATTAGAACATTTGTGTCACCCCAGAAAGCAGCTCTTTGCACTAGCAGTCATGCTTCATTCCCACAGCCCTTGGCAGTTGTCGTCTATTTCCTGTCTGCCTGGTCTGGACTTCATTAAACAGAACTGTGTAAAGGGCAGCCTTTTGTAACGGGCTTGTTTCTTACCATGTTCATTCGTGTTGCAGCATGTATCAGGACTACCTCATTCATTTTCCCAGCTTAACTGTATCCCATTGTATAGATGCAGTACAGTCGTTGGCGGACATTGAGGGGCTGGGTATCGGGGAAACGGCAAGGGATGGCTACTTGGCACAGGGTTTCTTTCGGGGGCAGGAAAATGTTCTGGAATTAGATTAAAGTGACTGTCCAACCTGTGAGCATATAAAAAGCACTGAATTGTAGATGTTAAAAGGGAAAGCATTATGATATATGAATTATGTATCAATTTTGAAAATCCAAAAACATGTTTTAAAAAGAAGTCTGTGACAGTTACCCAGGAGGACATAGTGAGAGGGAAGTACTCAGGGCGCAGACACTGACCCAGGATCCCAGAGTAGGTGCCCAGCGCCAGGGACCCGGCAGAGAGGAGCTCAGATCATCTCAAAGTTCTGTTTGTCTTTGAGATTTGCCTTTTCACACGGAAACCCCGCTATCCATTATGGCTGTGGATAGGCATGCTTATTTCTGATTGAGATTTAATAACAACAATCCTTGGCTGACATTTATCTTGATACAATTAGATTGTCTCAGATTCTGTACTGGGTTCTTGACGCGCATAATCTTAATTGCTTCACTGCGGCCTGTGAAGTAAAGCTGCTGCTGATCTTCTCATTGCCCAAGTCAGGAAACGGGCTCAGAGACGTTGTCAAAGGATGTACAATCAGAAAGTGATGGGTTCCAGAAGGTCCTTACTCTGAAGACCTTTGACCGATAGAAAGTAAGGATGTGGGACCATAATCTCCATGGTCTTTGGGGTGTTATTAAAAACATCTTTGACTTCCCATGGGCATATTCTGTGCCTTTCTGTTCAGCATCCCCCTCCTGGGGCTCTGTGAGAAGGGGACGGTGTTGGGCTTGTCCCAAGCCTGCGAACTCAGAGGCTGCCGCCATCAGAATCCTGGGGGAGTCGGGGTACTGTTGCAGTACCCATTCTGCCAGGCATCCAGTTGCTTCTCGTGATCCCGACACAGCGCAGGATATGATGCCTGGTGCTCATCTGTCTACATAGCCCCACATCTGTGTGACCTGCAGCTAGTCACTGAAGCTGACTCCCATTTTCTTTATATGTGAAATAAGGAATTTGTTTGAATTTCAGTTTTTTAAATGTATTTAGAGTTACTAATTTGTGTTTTAGATAGTTCATGAGCTTTGCCATGCATTTTTAAATATAAAACTTTTATTCCTTTAAAACTTAAATTTTTCAGAATTTTTATTTCACATTGTAACTGCATATTGATGGTTCAGTTTAATCATACAATGTATGGTTGTTGAAATTTCTGTTCTCTTAGCTCATGAGTTCGTTAGAAGGGCATGTCACTGAGACTCATTTGTAGCTGTCCTTCCATTCCACTGAAAAGCTGTTTTGTGTGTGGTGTGACTGTGATTTGTTTTATAGACCTGAACTAAACCCGCCTACGGTACCAATCTTGGTCATTTTATCAATCAGACATTCGAAGTCTTTATTCATCTTCCTCTTTCCATACGACTTCATATGTGTTGCTTTTACTTCTGATGTTCAGCCAAGGAAGTGTTTTCTCACAAGCTTCACTTGTCACGTGCTTTTCCTGTCTGTGGAGTGATTACTTGATTTCGTTGTCTTTATGCTTATGTGGTAAGTTAGATTGGCTGCTTTTATTCTGTCACAATTACAGCAGCCTTCTTGGAGGAAGGGGGGCATTGCATGTGGTGCTTGTGCCCTGTAATACGGAGGCCAGAGGAGGACATCCACTCTCCCACCATATCTGCTTGAGGCAATCTTTTCACTGAACCTGAAGCTCGGTGGGTTTTTTGGTGTGGGGCGTTGACCAGGGAGCCCAAGTGATCCGCTGACGCCTCAGCATTAGGCATGCACGACCATGCAGAGCTTCTTATTGCACTTGGAACGGGGGCCAGATCCTCACACTGCCCACTGAGCATTGTGCAGCTCTGACAGTAGCCTCCTAAAATGGGCTAGGAGGTGTTCCCTCTCCGGTTGCTGAAAGAATTTGACATGGCATTTCTTCCTTAAGTACAGCCGATCACTGAAGCCATCAGGGGAAACTCTTTAGAAGGCTTTTTTCAGTGTCACAGATCAAGGAAAGTGATGCATTGTAAATGATCAGGTATGCATGTCTAAACACCGCTCCATTAATCACATCATGTTTATCGATGAGTTGGTTGAGCTACCGGATTCATACTTTTAACACATCTGTTAAGTCCTCATCCTTTACTCTTCAGATATTCAGATATTTTCCCATGACCACCACCCTTCCCAGGGACTCAGCTCTATGTGCATGAGGCCACTTGAGTGAAGGTGGTTCACAGGCAGCACGTAGGGTAGCATCACTTCAGCTTTTCATTTGAAATACTTTTCAGCTCCTAAAATTCCATTTGATCCTTTGGAGTATTCTGCTTTATTATTTTATATGTTCTTCTAGACACTTAAACATATGTGTAACAGAACTTAGTCACGCTCCACCTTGTTACTTGAGACAGGGTCTCTCGCTGAACCAGTGGCTGGTAGTCAGCAAGTCCCAGGGAATCTTGTCTCTGCTGACTCAGTGCTGGATTTCGGGTGGTTCCATAGGCTCCATTTCTGTGTGGTCCCAGACCCTCATGTTTGTGCAGTAAGCGCTTTGCCTGCTGAACCATTTCCTCAGCCCCAGTAATGCCATGAAGTCATCACCTGTGAATTACATCAATTCTGTGATTTCTAAGGACGACTTTTCTCCTGGTTAAGAATTATGGGTGATTTAGTAATAAGGTTAATTTGAAAGCACCTGAGAATTTTCGGGTAGCTTCCTGGTAATACTTTGTAATGTATGTTTTTATGCTTTTTGCTTTGTTACAACCCAGGCCGTGGTCCCTTGTCTGGTCCCCTGTTCCTGAGGAGAAATGCATTTTGTACATGTCAGTCCGGGCTGTGGCCCCTGGCATAGTGCCTGCTCCCGAGGAGGGCGTACATTCTGTGCATGTCTTGGGTCATGTTGGATGGTCATACCGTTCACGTCTTCTATGTCCTTATTGGTTTTCTTGTCTATCAGTGTTTCAAGAGTAGAATGTTAAAGTCATCAACAATGACGGGGGATTCATTTCTAGTCTTCATTTGTCGGCCAGATTTACTTTCTGTACTTGGTAGTTTTATTAAGTGTGCAAGTGTTTGGGATTGTGATTTCTCCCAGAGTAATTGTCTTCTTTGTCATTTTGAATAAATATTTTATTTATTTATTTTTCAAGCAGAGAGAGAGAGAGAGAGAGAGAGAGAGAGAGAGAGAGAGAGAGAGAACACCCCAGGGCCACCACCTTGTGGGTCTGGCTTATGTGGGTCCTGGAGAATTGAACCCAGGGCCTTAGGCACCGGAGGTAAATGCCTTATCCACTGAGCCATCTCTCCAGCCCCCTTCTTTGTCATTTTGAACTGTTCTGGTCTTATTTGAAACCTTGAGTTCTCTCACCCAGTGTAACAGTTTCACCAGCTTTCTTACACTGAAGATTCTCATGACATGCCTTCTTCCATTCTTTCCTTCATACCAAGAATGTGTCAGTAGGGTTTTGCCTTTTCTTTGGATGGTGTGAGTGGCAGAATGATGTGCCCTCCTAAGACCCTTGAAACCTGCAACTATGTCTCCTCGTATGTTAAAGGGGGCTCTCAGGTGTGATCAAGCTAAGAACAAGTGATGGAGAGGTTAGCCTTTATTATTCAGGCAGGATCCATGTAACCCCAGAACCCTTATCAGGGAAAGAAGAAAGTCAGAAAAGACATACAACCATCAGCCAAGGAATGAAGGCATCCTCTAAGAGCTAGAGGGAGGGGCTTAGAAAAGATTCTTCTGTGGATCCACAGACAGATGTGGTCCTACAGCATCATGGGTCCATCCAGGCAACACCCACTGACTTGTCTGACCTCCATGGCTGTAGGGGGATACGGTACCACTGACATGTCCTACCTCTGCGGCTGTAGTGGGGGATACAGTACCACTAGCTGGGACACAACCTCAGCAGTGCACTTGAAGGATTCTGGGAACTCCCAGCATTCAGTCCCACTGTTTGTGTTGAGCTTTGCTCGAGTGTTGGCATTCCAGAGGCATTCCTGGCATGTTTAGGTTTTCTGTAGTGTCTGCAGAGCCAAGTTCCTCCTTTTTTCCACTTGACAGTTGAGGGAAAATACCCAAGAGAAGGGCAGCTTGCCCAGCCTTGAGTGGCCAGAGGAGGGTCAGAACTCCTCTCCCTGCTCCCCAGCCCTGCAGCCTGGCATTGCCCTGGGATCCATACCCTTTCCTTCATCAGGTGCTCATGGGTGCTGGTATGTGATCAGCTCCCGTTCCTCACCACTTTGCCTCGAAAGGTTCCATGTGGGCAGGAGGATGGCTGCAAAGAAGATAAGCTTTCAAAGCCTTCCACTTTGGTCCTTTCTTGTATTTCTGAAGGGTACAGACCTATATGCCAATACCACTGTGTGGAAAAGCTTGGGACTGAGAAAGCCGGTGGCCTGAGTCCACAGTGTGCTTCAGTGGTTAACGAGCTGGTGCTGGGTGATGAGACTCGGTGGCTGGCACTGTGCTGGGGCACATGAGTTTCTGAGCTTTGGGGAGCCTTGTTGCTGCATCTCTGCAGGGAGGGTAGAGGTGAGGAGACTTGGGACCTGGTCCTGGAAGGTCCCCAGGGCTCTCTGGGGACACAGGTGTCTCAAGAAAGAAACAGGTGGTCCTGGCTGCTGTGATGCTGGTGACCCTGACCATTTCTGCTGGGGTTCCTTCCGTCTTCACTGGGGGGCAGGGGCAGGGGCAGGACCAGACTCCACCCCAGGTCTGCAGCTCCAGGCTGTTTGCTGTGGTTAGCTGAGCCTCCCATCTAGGGTGGCTTCAAGGGACCCAGTCACCCTTCATGTGGGTGAGGGCATGTGGCTTCTCCTGTGGGACCCTGCCTCTTGTTGCATGCAGCTAAACATGTGAGGTGCTGGCACAGTATGCCCAAGTGCCAGGACTCCAGGGCCTTCTGGACTGTGCAGCTGGGCCAGGCCTGGCCTGGTTTGAGCAAGACTCTAGCCCAGCCTCTTATGTAGTCACTTGGCCTTCTGTATGTTCATGGGGCCACTGTGACCATTGCGTCTGATTTTCACATCCTGCCTTCCTCTTAGAGGCTCTGCAAGAAGCCGAGGAAATTCCCGGGAGCACAGAAAGCAGGGCTTTGGCAGATAGTAAGCATTCAACAAACGTTGATGATTATCATCTGCAAGACTGTTAGACTAATTACCCACCTTGAAGGGCTGTTGTGAGAATTCAGCTTAGTCCATGTGAACGGGCTGCCACATCACAGGGCTCAGCTCGCGGGTGCTCCTCTTCTCATGTTGAACGAGCATTGTTGTGAGCAGAAATGTCAGTCACCTAACTAGAGCTTTGTTCTCCTCCAACTAGGCCAGGGAGCTGGAGAACAGAGAGGCCGAGCTCAGCCGCCGTGACACCTTTTATAAGGAGCAGCTGGGGCGCATCGAGAAGAAGGTAAGGCTCAAGGTCCCAAAGGACCCACCGACAGGGTGCAGGGAGAGCCACCGCCTCAGTCTCCCAATGCCGGGCACCCTGTGGGCACACCTACCCTCTGGCCCCCTGCAGAAGCACCACCATCCCAGTCTTTCAACAGGTGGCATTCGCAGAGATAATTGTTTTTTAATTGGCCTGTATTCTGTTGAGTGGGGCTGGCTCTGCTGCGGTTCAGTTTTAGAAATTCGCTTTGGCCACAGGGCGGTGCTGAGACCCAGAACACCTTTTTCACATGAGTTCAGCTGCACTGGATAAAAATAATCCTAACGCGAAGTCTTGCTTCACAAATGCATTAAAGTTGTAGCATTGATTTTCTCCCAGGAGTGGGGATGATCAGAGTGCACTGGAGCTGCAAGTCCATGGCTCTTGATGATGGGCCTGGGAAGGGATGAGAGACACGCAGAGACCCAACCTTTTCAAAGCCAAAAACAGGCAGCTGAAAATCCATTAGCTATTTTGCTTACTTTGGGGGGGGGCGTTCATTTGTTGGTCATGACAGATTTTCCAAAGAAAACAGCTTCCAGTGTGGGAAGGGTGTTTGTTCTCCCCCAGCCACCAGCTTCTTGCTGGCCAGTCTTGGAGGAGAGTGCCTTGTCCTGGTGTGGAGTTTTGAAAGTGACAGTTTGTTTGAGGGGCTTGATTTCACCAGGGCTTCCTCCTGTGCCACAGCTGGGCCTGGCATTCCCAGGTAATCGGGGCAAGAGGTTAGTGGTTCCCAGCTCTGAAGGACAAGTGGGGGACGACCAGGTGGTGACACCCTGGGTCCTAAGAGCCTGTGCCTCTGCGCAGCTCTAGCAAGCCAGCGTGTCACAGAGCAGCCTCGCACGCAGCTTTCACTGAGGCCTGTCACGATATGGGTTGTGATTTGAGATCCCAGAAAAGAGTGGAAGCATCCACCAGCCATCACTCTAATCATCATAGTCACCCGTATGTTCCCAGGCACGGAGACTTTCTTCTGGTTGAGTGTGGGTGCCGTGCCCTAGCCTCCCGCAGTGTTTCCCAGTCTCTGGAGGGTTTGGCTGCTCGGAGCCCTGTGCACACGCAGCATCTGGGGGGGTGTGGGAAATGGCCTCACCACTGTTTTCCTCCTCTTCACTCTCCTCTCCCATCTCAGTGTTCTTGCAGCCGGCACTCCTTCTGTGTCTGCCCCTCCCCACTCCAGTGAAGGGGAGACCAGCTCCTCAGGCGTGCAGATGGGCCTTATGGATAGGGGAGCTTTTCTTACATGCCACTGAATAGTTATTAAGTGCTTGCAGAGGGGGGTGCAAAACACCATCTCCTTTCTGACTTAAATACAGCGCCTTGCTGGCGATAATAGAAAGGAAAGCACCTCACATCCCAGGAAGTGGAGATTGGGGCGGGAGGTAGTGGGGATTATAGGGAGCTGGAGAAAGAGGGAGGAAGAGGCCGAAGAATACAGCTTAATTGTATTAGTTCTGAAAAGGATTTTCCGTGGATAATTTTATTCTTGTAATGGCTGGGAGGATGGAAACTCAGCGTCTGACAGTCTTTCTATCAGCCATTTTTTTCTACATTTCTGGTCCGTTTGCTGAGTGCTATCAGACCTTGACATTCACAGCTCTGGGACCTTCTGTCATCACAGGTCTTCTCTTCCTTCTTTCCCTTCCTCCCTCCCTCTTCCTTTCACAATGAACCTGCCCAGAGGAAAGTGGTCGGCTGCTGCACCATCCTCTACCTCCGAGCAGCTCAGGGTACAGGGCAGGGGCAGAAGTGGGGTGGAATAGTGGTGGCCTTGGGTTTTGGCACAACTATGGTGCAATGAAGGCCTCCTGGAATCCTGCACTTGGAGGTACAGTCTGGCATGTGGGGTACACAGAGTGGGCCTCCCCTGCCTATTGTGAAAGAGAGCATTCGTGTGTGTGTGTGTGCATGTGCCTGTGAGCATCCATATGTGTGCATGTGAACATCTGTGTGCGTGTGTGTGCATGTGTGCGTGTGAGCATTCGTGTGCATGTGCGTGAACCTTTGTGTGAGCTCCAGTATATGCATGCTGAGGTGCATGTCATTACTCAAGGTGGCCTGGCCCCATGGCCTGCTCCTCGGATAGCAAAGCCTCATCCTGGGTTTCATCCAGCTCTTCCTGATGGCAGCCAGGACCCCCACTGGCCTGGCACTGCTCACACCAGCTGTTTCTTACACAGCCTGACAGTGTGAGGACAAAGCATTCATGGTGTGTTAGGCACAAGCACAGAACGGTGAAACCCTTGACCTCCTGCACTGATGGACCTCTTGTCATCTTATCTGCCCTCCCACTGGACATGTGCTCAGCTGCCTCTTGGTGACTTCCTGTAGGTGGAAGGACTAAGGCAGGATCCACCACAGTGTACCTGGATCAGCTCTCCCGGGCCATGGTGGACTGTGCTTCATGAGTCAGCGTGTCTCTGTCTTCTGGTGGAAACCCCACGTGGAGAGGGGTGGTCCTGACAGCCCATGGAGCTAACTGCTCTGCCTGGCCAAGGCCTCGTTGGCCCTGGAGCCAAGTAGTGGGTGGGAACAGTGTGTCTTGAGGTCCTGAATTCTGGATCTGCTTGGTATTAGAACAGCCTAATGCTATACATATTGTTTATATCCTGTGGTCTCCATTTCCTTTCTTTCCACTTCATGGAGCCTTCACTGGTGTGAGAGGAGACCGTGAGGAATCCAGGCTGCTGTGGCTCCTGCCTCGTGGAGCCCTCTTCTGTGAGGGATGGTGAGGGTTAGGGCGCCTGACAATGCCTACACCCTGGCCCCTGCACCAGAGTGCCTCCCGCTCTAGAAAAGGCCTGTCTGCCTTTCCCACTGCCAGAGGAGCAGGAGTTTCCAGGCTAGCTTCAAAGACTGAATCAGGGAGAAAAGGCGAAGCTCACAGTGTGTGTGCTCCTCCTGGATTTCAGCTCTTCCCCAGAACAGGTCTCCTCACCCTTCCTTCTATGCACACCTCCTGCCTGTGAGTGGTCAGCCCTTGCTCCCTGCTTTCTCTGGTAAGGATGGGCCCGCCAGGCCTGCCTGACCTATCCAGTGGCAGCACTAGGGAGCCTCCCCATCTGAGGCAGAGGCTCCTTGTCAGCGTATCCGTGACCCCAGAGCCCTGTCAGGTGCTCTCAGGAGGGGGAGGAGTCGTGCAGGTTTTGTTCTTCTCAAGCATGTGACAGTGCTCTTGCATACCAGGGAACTACAGGCCCACCACAGCGTGGGAGCATCTCACACTGCCAGGTGACTCTCAGGTGCCTCCAGAGGGCACACACTTGAAAAACTGCCACCCAAACACGGGCATGCCTGTGGCTCAGCCAGTTCTTCAGGAGCAGTTCTGGGCAGTATTGGTGGCACCGGCGTTCAGGACAGCCCCAGACTACAGCGGTAGAGAGCGAGAGAGATGTACAGCCACAAGTCTCTGCAAACACTGTTAAGCCAGAGACCAGGCATAAAGCAAGCTGCAGACGATCTGTGGGCATGAGTTAGGAAATGGCAAGCCAGTCTGCAGTGCTGGAAAGTGGGCTAACAGTCACCTGTGGGAGAAGCAGTGACTGCAGAGGGACACGGGGCTGAGTGACAAAGACCTGTCGGGTGTCAGACTGCTAAGGAAGGCAGGCTGGCTGAGGATGCCTGGTAGCCTCTGCTGCCTCACACCTCCTGGGGCCTGGCACACATGCCACACTGTTGGGCTTGCTGGCATCTCTGCTGTCTCCCTTCCAGCTGTGAAGTCTGGTGAGCAGAGTCTCGCCAGTCTCACTCAGGAGTAATTCATCTTTGAGCGCCGGACTACAGCAGCTGGCATACAATAGGTGCTCAGCAAATGTTTCCCAGAGTAGAGGAAAGCGTGTGTATACAGCAGGAAATGGGAAACTGATGCAGTGGGGTTCCTGAGGGCGGGGGAAGGAGAGAACCTTGTTGAGAAGGGTCCTTGGTGGAAGTTTTGTTTGGAAAGCAGGTGAGGTCCCCTTGGGCAGCTCCAGAGGAGGGCAGAGGGCAGCTGGGGCTTTGGGGTAGAGAACTCAGCCTCAGCCCAGCCATCCAACAGTAAGAGTGTGTGTGGGGGGTGTTGTACAGACATAAGATTGTGAGGGACCTGGCTGACAGTTGTGACCTTTACTTTGGCTGGTGTTGGGAGTTTGGGAAGGGCTTGAAAGCCCAGGAGGATAACAAAAGAGAAGGAAAAAAGTCACATGGGCCACCACACCTGGGGAGAGTGGCAGGTGCATTCTAGGTGTGCTCTGAGGAGATGGTTGAGGACTGCGAGATGAGAGTCACTGCCATCTTGTGAGCTGTGTTATGTGCCAGGCCCCTTTCATGAGTGATCACTAATGCTGGCAGCGGCCCTGCAAGCTAGATTACAGTACATGTGTTCTACAAATGAAAGGACGCGGAAGCAGGCTGAGCAAGCTGCCAGAGCCTCCTGGCTCCACCACACCCTGCCACCTCCCCACGTCAGTTTGGAAGAGAAGTTTCAAGAATGTGGGCAGGAGGCCGGATGCTGGTGAGCCTAGAGCCCAGGGCCCAGGGCCCAGGAGAGCTCCTGTGGCAGGTTGTGAAGGACACCCCAGAGCTTCCAGGATAACGGGGAGGCTGAAGCTGGCTCCTGGGCCGGGGTGGGCAGTGCTTGGAGGGTGTGGGGGAGACACAGATCAGCCGTCCTCCCATCAAGGAGAGGATATTGGGAGTTGGAGAGGAAGTGCTGGGCACACATTTCTGGGAAGATTGAAGTTCTTACTGCAAAGAGGGGCCTAGCAGAAGGAGCTGGTCTGGAGTCTGGGCCAGGAGAGGGCCACCCTCCCTGGGTTCAGTAGATGGAGATTTCCACCCCTGGCCTGAGTGAGCCTGTGCGCTCACATGCGGCCTCGAGGCACCTCTGCGGAGCACGGGCCCAGTGGCTGCTTCCGATTTGGAGTGGGGCTCCCTTCCTGGAGCTGAGACTGAGGGGCATGAGCGAGGCCTGTGGGGAAAAGCAGTCAGAGTAGGGGTGCAGGGGGAGAAATCAGCCACAGCGATGAAGCAAGTGGGACCATTTAGTCTGGGGGAGTGATGAAGGCTGAGTTCTTCACCAGGCTGGGGAGGAGCACGGCTGTCCACCATTGCTTGAGTTCTGCTAAGGCGCACACCGCAAATGAGGAGGGGAGCGCTTCACCCCTATCCTTCAGTAAGGTGAGACAGAGAGCTGAGACCACTGAGCTCAGCCCATTCTCGTCACAGGGGAGAAACAAGGCCGTGGAGTAGCTTGAGAAGCGCTCAGCACCGCGCTGAGCACGGGTTCACATCATCAGCGAGCTGGCTGGCACCGTGCCAGCACTGCTGACAGACCTGGCATGAGTGATCCAGTTGTGTGAGCCCTTGAGGGTCTGTTCTTCACAAGGACGATGCTGTTGGTGACATAATGAGGACGTCGCTTAGAGCTTGCCTAGGACAGTTTGTTCTAGAGCCAGGTGAAGCTGCATTAGAACAGGTGCTACTGTCCTTGGTCACGATGCAGCACAGACCCCGTTCACGGGTCCTCCCTGAGGCCACGCTGGGGTGAGGGGAGATGCCAGCTCTGGAGTGAGGTGTCCTGAAGTCCCGCCTGCCTAGGTTATGTACTGATTGTCTTGTCTCCGTTCTTTTCTCACTGCTGTGACCAAAACCCGATTGAAGCAACTTAGCCATGGTGGTTTGCGGTGTGACTCGATGGATGAGGAAGCAGACACCTCTTTCTACCTTCACTAACTTCACCTCCACTTCCACTGCTCCACCATCACCAACTCCACCACCCTCTCTACTGTCACCTCCATCAGCCTGCCACTACCACCACCACAACAGACCTCTTCTGCCACCCCCACCTCCACCTCCACCACCATGGTGTCATCATGTCGCCCTTTGTCCCTTTCCTTCTCTGCATTACTTCTGTTTGTGTGTGTGTGTGTGTGTGTGTGTGTGTGTGTGTGTGTGTGGTGTGCACTCGTGTGTGTGCGCATGGAGTGTACGTGGAGGGCAGGGGACAATTTGGGGTATCAGTTCTTGCCTTCCACCTTGTTTGTCGTTGGGTCTCTCATTGTTCACTGCTGCATTCTCCAGGCTGGCTGACTGAGCATCTAGGGGTTCTCCTGTCTCTACCTCCCTTCTCACCATAAGCCTGCTGGGGTCACAGGTGCTGTGTAGTCAGTCACACGATGCTGGGATGAATCTCCAAACAAGGCACAGTTTATGGAAGGAAAGGATTTATTGAAGCTACAGATACAGGGAAAGTTCCATAATAGCGTAAGAGGCTGGCACCCTTTCACAGGTCCAAGCAGAGAGAGAAACCCATCACCAACCACCAGCAAACAACAAAACCTACAGGGGGGTAAGGGAGAGAAATCTCCTTCCCTCTTAGATAGCCTTAGGTTGGGGTCTTGAAACCCTATCCCAGACCTGTTGGCTTCCTGAGTGTCTGGAATTTCCTTCCTGCACTGTCCTTCCAGGGAGAAATGTTCATTTCTAGCTTCCCTACATCCTGCCCCCTACTGAGAGGGCAGCCTTCCTGTAAACATCCTCAGAGACCCACCCAAGATAATTAAAAAGATCAAGTTGACAACAAAACCTAACCATCACAGGTGCTTACAACTGCAGCTTTACATGAGCTCTGAGGAAATGAAGTCAGGTACTCATGCTTATCCACTGAGCTATCTTCCCAGCCCCGGAGCTGTTTCTTTACCAAGTGGGCTCACCCCATACTTCTCAGGAGTCCTTTTTTTTTTTTTTTAATCTCACAGAACTGCGGGGCTTAAGGGAGCCTTGCAGCCAGGCTCTCGGGAGCAGACTTCTCTTCTTCTTTGTGCAGTCACAGTACCTGAGTATGTCACTTGGTTTCATATGGTGGGTTTGGGCTTTATTTATCAGCCATGAAAATGAGAACTGCAGAGAGGTTAAGGGACAGGTAATGTCTCACACTAACCACAGATCCAAGATTGAACCAGGCCCTACAGAATCTGCGTCTGTGCAGTCCTGCTCTCCTGGGGCAGCTTTGAAAGTTACCTGAGGGAATACCACACCACCACCAAGACAAACCTGTCTCCAAAGCTGCTAATGTTTATTGAGCCTGCTTCTTGTGTACTTTACCTGGACTCCTTCTTTGACCTTCACAGTGACCCACAAGCTAGGTGATAGCACTGACACTGACCTGAGTGCTTGCTGTGGAGGTACCTGGAGTGTTCTGAGGGAGGGAGACAGCCTCAAACAGGCCTATGGGGCAGGAGCTTCTACCTCCCTGTGTTTATATTATCAACTTGACCAGACCCAGAGTCACCTGTGAGGGATTATGTAGATTAGGTCAACCTCTGTACTAGTCTGTGAGGGATTATCTTGATTAGATTAACTAAAGTGGAAAGGCCCACCTTAACTGTGAGTGGCCTCTTAGAGTCCTGGGAGAGAGCTGGCTGAGGAACACTCATTTGTCTTTCTCTGCTTCCTAACTTTGGACTGAATGTGACCGGCAGCAAGTTGACTACTGTACAGCCATGTTACAGATAAAGAAATGACATGGACATCTGCAACCACAGTGAGCGGAGTCCTCGGAGCTGCCGAGGCCCTGGCAACCTGACCTTGCCTCCACACTTCCTGGCTGACTCCACTGGGCTGCTCTCAGCGTGACACGGGAAGGGGCTCCTGAGCAGGGTCGCACAGCAGACAGCCAGCGTCTCTTTCCCTCATTTGCACTTAGGTTCCCACCTATCACTTTTCTGTTCTCTGGGTAATCGTTTTAAGAACAAATCCCAGTGACCATGACATTTCATCTACATCTCCAGATGAGTGTCATCATCTTGCCTCAGGGATTTGACATTCATTCATCCAATTTCTTCAAGAATATCTTCTAGCATTTTTGACTCTATTTTTGGCATAAGTCAGGATCCAGCAGTCACCATGCTGGTATTGATTCTCAGGTGTTAAACTTGTTGTCAGATAGGGTTGGCTTTTTTCATGCCAGTGACTTATGAAAATTCCTTAGCTTCTTGTTCCCTTCAGTGCCTTAAACCTGGTCTGCAGGTGTGAGATAAATGCAAAAGGAGAGCCAAGCAGGTGCCTGTTGGAAAAGGGGACATTGTTAGTGGCCAGGGGCTAATCTCATGGCTAAGTGGATGCTTGTGCTGATTGATGCTGTCCCCCTGGTATCACTGCTAGGGTCTGGTTAGACCCTAGCCCAGTCTCCTCTTCCAGTGCTTTCTGCATGGTTCCTGGCAGAAGATGCGGCTTTCCTACCCCACCTATTGCCTGTTGCCCTTCCCCCAGCCCTTGGAGCTCCTGAATGGGCACTCGCGTATGAGTCAGAGAGCCCGAAGTGCCTGTCCATCATGTAGGTAGGTTGCCACTCACCCCTGCTGTTAAACAAATAGTTCTAATTAGATAGCTCCGCCAAGACCTTTTCTGTCTCTTTCCTTCTTAGCGCCTCCCTGTCAGGCCTGGCTCAGCTCCATGTGACCAGGGAATTCCACAGCACCTTTCTGCTGCTGGTGTGGTAGGAGGATGCCAGAAGGGCCACCTCACGTGAGTGCTCAGTGTATGCCACAGCCAAGGGTGGCAAAGGGTCCCTGCTGCACCCAGCACTGGTGACCTTCCTTCCCCTGATGTCCTGCGTTCTGTCTGGCATCCATTTGGGGCAGCAGAACTTTCTAGAGCTCATTAATGGCTTTTTACTGCAATGATCCTTCAGCCTGGGCCTTAGGACTCTTTGGTCTGGGCCCTGCCTGCAGCTCCAGGCCTGTCCCCAGCCACAGCTGGCTAACTGTCCAACCACCCAGCCTGTCCCCAACATCAAGGTCATTGGGCAGGCACTGCTTACTTTAGAAGGCTCTTCTGATCACTTCCCTGTGTCCACCCTCACGGGGGCTGCCCTGCGAGATGGCCTAACTGCATTCCAGCTCAGTGCCTGGCAGACTCGGGGCAACATGGCATCTCTGGTCTTCCAGACAGCAGCACATTCAGTTAGGAGTCTCAGCACTGCTTGGCAGCAGGGTTCCAGGGTCCTCAGCCCTGAAGCTGCCTATTGCTTGTGTCGCTGGAGCACCTTATCCAGCCGCGGGGCAGCACTGCCCTTTTCCTGAACTGCCTGTTACTTGCTAAGTAATATGTGTTCATAGTAAGAACAAAAACCAACCAACCAAACTGCAGATAAGCCAAAGAACACAAGGGAATTGGCTAAATCAGCCTCTGCCACCAAGAGGGTGATGGCTGTCAACCTCAGCCTGCATGGCCACTGCATTCACGTCAGTAAGGGTTCAATGGTTACAAAAGGGGGCAGTGACCACACACACCGCCTAGGAGCTTTGATTTATTGGGGGGTTTTCACTTATCAGTCACCCACCATTGTACTCCGTCAGAAACTAAAAGGGTTACTTTGATCATCATTGTAGCCACCTGAATTGGTCTTCTACAAAAATACATATTTAGACTTAAATTGCTATGCAAACCAAGGTTCTGGGCTCCAAACTGCCAGACTTCCACGAAAGCAGGGGCTGTCGAAGCTCACCCCCCACGCTGGGCTCCCCTGACTTCCCACATGGGTATTTTCCTCGTCACTTTTTATAGTAATTGCAAACATGGCGTGCTTACAGGAAGGTGACCCTGGCCTGGACTCAGCCTCCTGGCTGTGTAAGCAGTACAGATGCAATTATTCCTCCTAGTGGATCATGGTTTACACGGCAGCTGATTTTTACCTTCCACATAGCAACACTTCTCGCAAACTCTCCACATCGGGTCTCTCTGGACATCTGTCTCCCTCCCTTGTTGCTTTTGACAAGCACGTGACGGGATCATGGTATTTACTTAGTTTCCTTTTTTTTTTTTTTTTTGAGGTAGGGTCTCCCTCTAGCCCAGGCTGACCTGGAATTCACTTTGTAGTCTCAGGGTTACCTTAAACTCATGGCGATTCTCTTACCTCTGCCTCCCGAGTGAGTGCTGGTATTAAAGGTGTGCTGGCACACGCCCAGCTCGACTTAGTTCCCTCTTGATAGCATGTTAGGTTATTTTCTGTCACTCACAGTTGACCTTAGTGGACACACCATGATTTCTCCTCAGAGTTACGTAGGAACAGAAAGTTTTTGAGAATCACTCGCCCCACCCACATCTGTCCAGTGACAGCAGCATTTTATCCACTTTGAGAACTGTTGTATCTTTAAAACTATTAACATAGCTGATGATCTGTTTTTATGTAAGTTTTTGGCATCCTGGGTTTCTGCCTGTTGGTATCAGCCGAGCCTCTCCTGTGAGGTCATTTGTCTTGTTTCCAGGTGATCTCATTTCTAGAATATAGGCACTAGCTGCTAATGAGAATGTTTTCTGTAAATTCATCTTTCTACCCTTTTTGTTTTCATTTTATAAATATCGTTTTTGGGACTTAGGTCTCACTATGTTGCCAGGAAGGCCTGAACAATCCTTCTACCTTAGAGTCCTGAAGGCCCTGGCTATTTGGCAGATATTAGATGTGTTTTATGATAAACCTAAAAGCTCCCTCTTCCCCATTTATTTATTTTTTATTTTGGTTTTTTTTTCAAGGTAAGGTTTTACTCTTAGCCCAGGCTATCCTAGAACTCTCTCTGTAGTCTCAGGCTGGCCTCAAACTCACAGGGGATCCTTTTACCTCTGCCTTCCAAGTGTTGGGATTTAAAAAAGTACGCCAACATGCCCGGCCCCTCTTCCCCATTCTTACTCTTTTTTAAAATTTGTCATTTCAGTGTGCCAAAACTACACTTTCAACCTACACTTCATCAGTACCGTGTGGTCCTCCCTTCCTCCCTGTCCCAGACCCTTGCTTTTGGGAGTCCTCCTTTCCCTCTGGTGACTGGAGGGATGTCAGGATCTCTGTGAGGGTTTGGATGCAGCAGGCTCTCACTGCTTCCGGCTTGATTTTATGTGAGGCCTGAGGGTTGAACCCCCCCTCCCATTCTTGAAGGCATAATAAAAACTACCTTACTGGATTGTTGGGAGACAAAGGAGATCAGAGTGGCCCGTCTGTGGGATTTAGGTAGATGCAGTTTTCTTTCTTCTTTCTTCTTCCTTCTGACTTGTTTAGCCTGTTGATGGGCAGTTTGCAGTTGAGCTGAGCTCTGCCTGAGGGATGTGGTTGTGGTCGCTGGTTCTCCTCCACCTTACAGTGATGTGTGCTGTGCCAGCGCTGAAGTGGTTCTCACGTTCTCCCAGGCAATCCACTGCTCCTGGTGTTGGGGACCTTACCTAGTGGGTGAGAACAAGGCAGGGAGGTGGGTGGGTCTGGACCACGTTGGCCCCCCCATCCTTAACATCGATTGCTGACTTCCCCCCTTGCTTGTCTTGGGTGCTTTTCCGTTTGCCTGGCCCTCGAGCGCCCACCTGATGCCAGCCAGTGTCTCCTGGAATGAGGCAGGAGAGTTCGCTTAGCATGACTAGCTGCTCCCTGCATGACGTATCATTCCCTCATGTGGGTGCCTGAGTCACCCTTCGAGTCAGGAGATGGTTCCCTTTGATAGAAGTGGGACTTGAGCAGTTCTTTCTCCATCTCGTTCACTGAGCACCTTTCACCCCAACACAGGCCTCTCCTTTCCCATTCCTAGCACTCCTAATCCGATCTTAAAAGCTCTTTTTTTTTTTCCTTTTGTCCTTCACATTTTTCAAAAGGCTCAGCATCTGTGGGCCTCAGCTCTCCTTACACTTTCCTCACAGCCTGGCCTGGGCATGTCTTCGTGTCCCCTGCTGGTTCTCAATGGCAGTCCCCAGGAGCCACTCTGAGACCACTGGGTCAGGTCCTGTGTAGGTTCTTGCTGCTAGAAGCACACAGTGGAAGCGTGCACCCTTCAAATTCTAGGTCTCCCTGCAGACCTGACATGTCCTCCACCTCACCCACAGCTCCTTTAGTGGGTGAGGACAGCTCACAAGCCCCTTCCCCACCTTCCCTGATCTGAAGGTCAGGGGAGATGGCTAGCAGTAATCAGTGCATGCTTGCTTGCAAAGCCTACTGGTCCAGGTTCAGTCCAGCACCCACATAAAACCAGACTAGAATCCGATTAAAGAGGTAAGAGGCCCTGGCACACACACCCACATAAATAAATATATATACTTAAAAGGTCATTAATCTTATTTCTCAGGGGTCTGGGGTTGGGGGAGGGTGTCTGAGCACCTCACAGGTAGTCTGGGGGTGCTGCTCTCTACTCACAAGTCTCCAGACAGCTTCTATTGCCAGGAATGACCCAGCACAAGACTGCAGAACTGTGTGAGCAGTGACCCCAGTGTGGAGCAGCACCTTGGGGTCTCAAGGTACTCATTACAAATGGTGGTGCATGCCTGGAGTCCCTGCACTGGGAGGTTGAGGAGGAAAAACGTGAGTTCCAGGCTCTGTAGCTAGACCTGTCAAAAAAGAAAAAGAAAGGGCAAACACAGACCTCTGCTCTTCAATCTGAACTGAGGCCAGGAACCAGCCCTGTAGGAGGGTGCCTGCAATCCCCCTCCTGCTGGGAGAGCTCCCACTCTGCCAGGCTTGAGCCCCCTGCTTCATGCTCCTGGCCAGTACTTTGCTTCTTCGGAACACCAGGTTCTCAAAATGAGGGACCGAGCAGGACCCTTCTGGGAGCCTGCGGCTGAGGACACTGTCCCCTGACTCTTTCTCTAGGGCTCCATTTCTCGGCAGTCCTTCTCCCCTTTGTCCTAAAACAAGATGTGGTTAGCACAGCCAGTCACCTGGAGACATCGCTGTACTTCCTGCAGGTGTTTCCCACTCACCAAGCACCCAGGTTGCAAAGCAGTTGAGGTGTTCTGAGAGCAGCTGGATGCCCAGTCTAGATTCCGTTCTGGGGGAGACATGGTGCAGGAACCCCTGGGGAGAGAGCAGGTACTGCGCCCTGCTGCCTTGTCCCTTGCTCTCCCTGCTTCTCTGAAGCTCATTGTTCAGCACAGGCCTTGCCCGCTTCTCAGGGCATCACAGGCAGCTCGGGGCCAGTTCAGGTTGGCCAGCCAGAGGAGCCTAATCCACAGGCCGGGGCTGCTGCAGTGCGCTGATAAGACCTGCCTTGTAGCGGCTTCCAGGCCATGTGCTGGAGAGACATCCCACGGTCTGTGGCTTCATTTATGTATGCCAGCATGCAGGGGACCGGCCCTGCTCCCATTTGTGGGGTGCTCGGAGCAAGGTGCCTTGTCAGGGGCTTTATCTGCAGTCACCCATGGGTGAATGGTCAGTGGCCATAGACATTCCCACTGCACAGTAGGAACCTGGCGTCAGAGCCTATGGAGTTGCTCCATAAACGGTAGCAGAATTTTAAAAGTCTGCATTCTTGCCTCCACCGTTGAAACAGATTCATCTTCTTCATGGGCAGGAAGAGAAGCTTCCAGATGTGGAGGGCCACAGGCCAAATAGTCGGATGGGTTGTTCGGATTATTCTGCAGCCCAGGTCCAGTGGTCTTCACTCTAGACTTTTCCTCTTTCCTAGTGACATGCTTGTCTCAAGAGCTCCTGGCTCCTCAGGACTGACCTTCTCCAAGTAGCCCCAGAAGTTCACTCTTGTTTGTGTCGACACTGTTGCCAGTATTGGGCCAGCTTCCTGACCCCAGGATCCGTTATAGGGCTCATAGGGAGAGTGAACCCAAGCAGAGTCACTGGTTAGGAGGACTGAGTGTCAGGAGCATACGCCAGTGTGCTGATAGAACAGCCTGGCTGGCATGGGGGAGATGTGGCAGCCATGCCCCCTTGGTCACACATTGGCAGAGCTCTTGTCACCTCAGGGTGCAGGCTGTCCACACATACCATCACCTTCCCATGGAAGTGGGCAGGGTGGGACCCTCTCCCTGCTGAGTCAGGAACCTCAGAAACGCTTCCCTCCCCTCTGCTGTGTCAGCCTGTCTCCAAGCTTCCTGAAACCTCCCCACCCTCTACCCCACTGCTGTGATCCCCTCCCTGGACCCTAATGGTCTCATGGCCTTCAGTCCCAGCCCAGGGCGTCCAGGCTCCTCTAAGCTACTAAAGGCCTGCCTGTCCCTGCTCACAGCATGGCCTCTCATAGTGCTTGGGCCAGGCTGCAAAGAAGGCAGCAAGGAAAAGCCACCTCTGGGACATTCAGAACACCATGAAGGGGAGGACCTGCGCTGTGTGCTCAGGTGAGAGCTCTTGATGACATCATACTCCATGTCCAATCAGTGTAGAGCAGATCAGTGTCTTAGGCTCTGAGCAGCCCAGATTGTGGCCCAAGCTCAGGGAGGTCACATGTGCCATGAAAGAGCTTCTGAAAATCGAGGACTGCATTTGTTTGCATTTGAGATGATCTGGAAGCAAGAAGTTCCTGCCTTGTCACTGTCACAGAAAAGGATGGCCATGAGCATTGGGTGCCATTGTTTTGTTAAAATGGTCAGCCTTGGCATCAAGAGAACACCAGCAGAAGAAGAAGCCGGAATGTAGATCTGCTGATTTGCTGGTGGTTCTTGGGTATTGGCCATTGACGTTGCCTCGCCTAGAATGATGGCTGATATCATCACATACTTGCTGGGTGCCAGACACTGTGATGAGCCTTTCATAAGTATTGGCTTCTACAGCCTGCTGCTTGGCAAATACTCTAGAAATGTCTGTGGTGTGACCAGTGAGCAAGTGTCTGCCAGTTGGGTCTCCTCACCCCTGTCCAGATGCTGTGAGGGCAGGAGGCCATGAGGAGAGCAAGACTGTGAGGAGAGCGAGGCCATGAGGAGAGTGAGACCGAGAGGAGAGGGAGGCCGTGAGGGGAGCGAGGCCGAGAGGTCATGGAGCCTGGACTACATCAAGCAGAAGGAGGCGGGTGTGAAGGCTGTTTGCATCTAGTGAAAAGAAACCAAGCTCTGTTGCCAAACCGCCAGGGATGTCTTCGTGCCGTGTGAACTGGCTCTGAGGGAACAGCAGCATGCCAGGACTTAGACGGTGTTGTGTGTCATTTTGGTATTTGATTTTGTGACATTTTAAAGTATAATTGTTAACGTTTTGTGTTTTGTCAGCAGTGTTTTATTGAAAACATCTTGCTTCCGTCCTGAGCAGGTGGGCCTAAATCATAAGTAGCGCTTTCCATCGAGTGTCCTCCGGCCATGCTTCCTCACGGACTGGAGTGCATGTGAGAGTGTGCTGTCCTCATAGGAACTCTGCAGCAGACGCGGATAATTACATTCATTCCATTCGTTTGCTCATAGCCTTTTGTCTGTGAGTGGGACTCTCAAATGTGGGAGTGAATGAATGAATAAGAACTACGTGAAAGTAAAACACACCTGCATAATAACTAGCGTCGGGAGGAGGCAGGGACCTCGGGCAGACAGGAGAGGCACCCAGGTTATGAGATGGTGAAATCTCGGCCAGACATGGCGGCAATGAAACACAGGGAAGGATGGAAGTGTTCAAAGCTGCTTATTGTGCAGAGATGCGGGCGGCAGCTCTGCTGCACGTTGGATTTGTAAAAGCAATGCAGGAAAAGTAAACCAGGAGCTGCTGCTTACCCACGGGACGAAAAATGGATGGCAGGGATTTTATTACCAGTTGACTTTTGAGGCACATGGTTGTTCTGTGTGGTGGTCACACCTGCAAAACTAGCCCATGGGAGGCAGAGGCCGGAGGATGGAGGCTTCCAGGCTGGCCAGGGGCTGCCACAGTCAGACAGACAACCCTACGTCAGCCAAAACGGGTAAAGCGCATACAAACAGAAATAAATGTCCCTTCTATAGATCAGGTAGACCCCATACAGTCCAAAAGTGAAAACATGAGGTAGACTTCTATCTAGACAAGATGGCTAGACTCATCCCTGCCTGCTCTTCCTCCTACTGGGTCCTCCTACTGGGTCCTGCATCTCATGCCTCAAGAGGATTTTAAACATGAGTCATGTGCTGCTAGTGCACCCAGGTGAGGATAAGGGAGATGGGTCTACTTGCTGTGACACAGTACCTGACATAGGACACTGAAGGAAGGGAGTTCCAGAGGCAGTCCTGGGAAGGTCACTCATGGTGATGACCTTTAGAAATCTGGAAGAAACCCTGAGCAGATGGTGAATTCAATTAAAAAGTCAAAGAAGAAAAGACGTCTGAGTTCCGAGTTTCAGAGGACACAGTCAATGGCTGGGAACAACCCTCGCCTTCAGTGGGAGGTTAATGGTGGCCTAGCCAGAGTGTGGGTCCTATGCCCCAGGCTTGGCTGGACCTTTCCAGCTGTCCTCATGGGCCTCCCCCTGGAGGTAAAATGTCCTGCAACCTTTTTGTTGGCTTCAGTCAGTAACCAGTTCCACCGGGCACCCTGGCCTACCCCCCACACCATACCCCCAACTCTCTTAGGGCCTGGTGTCTTCACCGGGTGCTGTATGGTTTGCATCTTCACCTACTACCCATGGCTTTGCTCAGGGACTCTCAAATGGCTCTGACAGGTTGTCCACCCCCAACCCAAGTTCAGTGTGCAGGGATAGCCTGCAGAGCCAGGTCTGTCCTGCTGCCTTGCTATGTCTGTGAACCTGTCTCTTACGCTGTTTTCCAATGAGCTAAGGACCCAATCAGTCTGTGTGACTGAGGAGGAGAGGAGATGACTCAGAGGTGTAAGAGAGTATCTGTCTTTGTGGTCAGCAGAGATTGGCCCCAGAGATGTCCATGTTCTGAGGTAGAATTTTGTTTGGAAATGGAATTGTGCTAGATACAGTATGGGGAGCAGGCAATGCGGTGTCCTCTAAAATGGGGTAGGGAGCAGAAAAGATAAGAGTGGCTTGGAAGATGGAGGGAAGAGACGCCATGCCCAGTGAGACCCTCAGCTGACCTGTAGGACTGTAAGGGAGTGTGTGACTCTCTAAGCCTGGGGTGGGTGAGCCCTCAGGGTGAGCTGAGCCCCACTGGCCCTGCTTCCCACATACCCACCTCCTTTTGTAAGATGGACCCTACAAATGTTGGTAGGTGGACAGACTTAGCCCAGTGGGACTCATGAATGGACTTCAGGCCCAGGGTGCAGAAAGATGCCTAAACATAGGTTTGCATCCTAGGAGGCCGGCTGGGAGAGCCCTGAGTGACAGTAGAGGCAGGTGGCAGACTCTCCAAGGGACTGAGATTTGGAGGTCACAAGCAAAGAACTGAGAATGAAGAGAGAGGGAAGTAGGAAGAGCAGAAAAGCCACCGTGTACCAGCTACAGTTTCAATCAGACCCTGGGCAGCTGTCGCAGTCAGCTTTCTAGTTGCTGTACAGAAAGAACCCAAGCAAAAGGGCTTGTGGAGGAATGGGTTTATTTGGCTTACAGACTCGAGGGGAGACTCCATCCTGGCAGGGAAAATGATGGCATGAGCAGAGGGTAGACATCACCTCCACCACAGCACTGGGAACAATGGCAGGAAGGTGTGCCAAACACTGGCAAAGGGAAGTTGGCTTATAACCCCCTTAGCCCGCCCTCAACACAGCTCCAGCAAGGTTGTAAAACCCAAACTGCCATCAGCTGAGGATCGATCACTCAGAACACATTCATTTGTTTGTTGGGGATACCTGGATCAAACCATGACAGCAGCCAAATGAGTGAGTGTGAGGGTACAGATAGATGATTTTCAAGCATGCAAAATCTCAGAATATTTTATCTGCACTCTTTCTTAGGAGGGTGCACGGGGTGGGTGGGCTGTGCGAGAGGCCAAACAAGGACCAGGAGGAAATAGAAGATGCAGATGTGGGAGAGATGCTCCACCTTGGGGTCAGAGCAGGGTGCTGCTGGCTGGGGACAAGGAGCCAGGCAGCCCCCGGGTTCCAGTTTCCTTCGTGTTGCTGGACAAACACTCCACCAGAAGCAGCTTATGGGAGGAAAGGGTTTCTTTCAGGCTTACAGATCCAGGGAAGCACCATCAGTGGTGGAAGAAGCTGGCTCACTTCTATGGATCCAAGTAGAGACACAACTCCAGCAAGCAAACATCAACACACAGCCAGAGCCCCAGCTGCTCTGCGCACACCTTAGCGCTGGACACCTTCCAGAAGTCTTCTGGAGACTCGCCTTGCAATCTTAAAGTACCCCAGGCTATGGGGGCCAAACTACCCCACCCCACCCCTTGAGCACCAAGACCTGCTGAGAGAGCTGGAAGGGCGAGCTGGCCCTGGAGAAGCTGGATCTTTAAGCGAGGCGTCTTCCTCATGGGAAGGGCTCTGCTTATGGCGCGGTGACCCAGCAGTGGATATTTCATGTAGGACATAGCGAAACCTCTGTGGGAAAAGGTGGAAGAGCTAACCCCGTGCGCCTGTCACAGGAATTCATCACTGATGCCGCATGTTGACACATCATGGAATAAATGCGACTGGAGGGAGGGATGGAGGGCAGGCAGGGCGTTGTGGCCTCTGAGGAGGTGCTGGGCTTGGTTCTTTGCATTTAAACAGTGAGTGTGTGTTGATTAAATGAAACCAGTCAACGGTCTAACAGACGCTCTCTCATGTCTGGGATGGAAATGTAGCCCAACCCCTCCATCCCTCTGCTCTCTCCGTGCAACTCATGCTCCACTTCTCCAGTGAAGTGGCCCTCTCTGGTGGCAGGCCTTGGACTGAGTGCCCCCCCATGGGTCATGGCTTTGAGGGAAGTAAGTCCAAGGAGAGCTTAAGTTCTCAGGTGACATGGGCAGGTGAACTCCGACCATGCCAGGAAAGGTGGTTCATCAGCCTCTGCACCTTCAATCAGAGTGTAGAGGTGATTGACCCTGAGGCCATCTCTGGGAAGCAGAGGCTCTGTCTGTCTGTCTGTCTGTCTCCCTGTCTCCCCACTGCACTGGCTCTGGCACCTGTGGATTGCTGTGCCATACCCGACATGGTGGGTAGGGGCTCACTTCATGACTAAGGCAGGTGTCTGTGGTGCTGAAGTGGCCTGTGGAAAGATACTTGGACAACAGGGCACATCTGACAGAAGGATGAGGGACACAGAGGCCCTTGTGACAAGGGGAGACTGTGGCAGACTCCACCACCACTTGAAGCAACGGCGGGAGAGACCTTCCCCTTCTCTCCCCAGGGCTGTCAGCACCCTTTCTAAGATCCTGTCCCTCCTGCCCGGCCCCACTGCAGGCCTGTCCTGCGCTGCTTTCCTCCTCTGGACCTCTCCCCACCTGAAGGTCGGCCTCAGGCTCAGGCAGAAGCACTGCTGCGTGCCGTGCCGTGCCTGCACTTCTCAGCAAGCACAGAAGTTGGTCACCAGTGGGGTCGCAGGCTGGATGTTTGGATTCCTGCTGCCCATTCCTGCTGGCCCAGGTGCTTGCTGGACCTGCAGAGGGAGCTGCATGGGTGGGGCTCATGGGCTCCAGCTGCCACCTCACTGTGGGAATGGCCCCTCGGGAGGCCCGGCGGCTTCTGGTCAAGGTGAGCAAGTATTCCGCAACAGGCTGAGTGTGGGCACCCACTCCTTTCCCAGGCACAGATGTTCCCTGACCGCATTGAAAAGGTCTCCCTCCCAGCATGCTGTGCACCCCACATGCTTCACCCTGGGACTGAGGGGTGGGGTGGGGGTGGGACAGCACAGAGGCAGCCAGTGGCTTGGAGCAACCCCAGCTGACTTCCTGTAGAAGGAGGCTCTTGGTCTTACCTTGCCACATGAGTAGTTTTCATGTGTGTGTGTGTGTGTGTGTGTGTGTGTGTGTGTGTGTGTGTGTATTTCACCAGACTATTTCCAGTGTACTTGTTCCTCGCGTGTAAATAGGAGCAGGTGTTTTGCAGCCGAATGGGACATCTCTTCCTAGTGTCTCCAGGATGTCTTTCCTTGGCAGTATATATGATGTATCTTCCTTTCTAAGCTCTTCCTGGCATTTTCTTCTTGGGGTACCCCATAATTTATTCTTGTGCTCCTTCCTGACAGCTACGCTGCTGTGGTAGAACCCTCTAATCTACATCTCTGCATCTCTTCTGCTTCCTCGTGTCAAGAGAGGCTCATTAGTGACACCGAGCCGCCTCGCCAGCTTAGCCAGAAGGCTCCAATTTGATGCCCAGCGGCCCAGAGGGTGCACTCGGCAGAGCAGACCTTTTATCTTGGCCAGTCTGGTTGAGAAGCCGATCTCAGAACTTCTGGGTTTTGTTGATTAGTGGTAGGGCTGAGAGTCTGTCCCTGTTTGCATTGGTCATTTGCGAAGTCGGTTCTGAAAGCTGGCTTTGGGGAGACAATGTCAGGTGTCCCAGGACTGGGTATAAATGGTGGCCTCTCCTTGAAGGGCTTTCTGGGCTGTGAGATGTCTGTGGGAAACAGTGGACATAAGGTTACAGTGTGGCCACATCCCAAGGGTCCCAACTAAGCCACATGGGGCTTTAGTCCTGAGCAGTACCAACAATTCTCATGGTGCTGCTCTCACCTCTGGGTCCCAGGTGAGTACTCCTCTGTCTGCAGTTAGCTGCCAGTCCATCTACCCATAGGCTCCTTAGACCCAAGCCACACCCCCAAGTCTGTGAGGAGCAGGAAGAGGTGAGGCCGGGCCACTCTGCCAACAGGAGGCAGTGTGGTCTCTGGTGTCCTCTGAGGCAGTAGAGAGTGGGCGAGGGTGTCTGACCTCTGAGCCCAGAGTCATGCATGGAGACGTGACCCGCAGAGCTTGTCAGGACGGAATCAGAACCTGATGCCGATGTGTGCTTGCAAGGGCAGAGTGCTGGTGCTGACTTCCCTTCCCCATGGGCCGGCCTCCCTTTCATCCATTTTCTTAAGAATGAATTTCTTTTTTTCATAATCAGTTGTTGGTAATAATAATCATGACAGCCATAATTCTCTCACCACTGACCGAGGCCAGGCAGTGGATGAAACAATCTCGGTACTCCTCAGCACTCTAGAAGGAAGAGACTTGCCTCCTTGCTGTATAAGAGCAGCTAGAAAGGGACAAGCCAGGGCTTCTGGGAAGCCAGGACTGAAGCCTTGGTTTGAAGGCTGCTGTGAGGACTGAAGCCTGCAGAGGGAGGCGCTCTCTGGCTTGCAGACAGTTGTACCAGCCATAGCATCCCGTTAGCGCTCAGGCTGGCGGCTCCTGGTGCTTCCACCACATTCCAGAGGACCAGGCAGCCCAGCCATGACCTTGGGCTGGGGCTTCTAAACCAGCGCTGTGTTATTTACAAGCTACTGCCTGTTGGCTGTCTTTGCATGCACCGGGCTCTATTTGTGGATATGAAAATGGAAACCTTTTAGAAAATACGTTTTCAAGCCCCGACATTGGGATTATGTTAAACCCCTGGGTTTTCTTGGTGCTGACATTTCCTATTTGCATTTGCACAGTGTGGAGAGCAAATACGCACACAGGTCACAGATGGATTTCCTGTTCTCCTTTCTGGAGTCAGAGCCCAGCTAGTCTGGGCATTGGGTTTGTTTGTGTTTCTTAAGGAAACAAAGTTTTTTAGCAACCTCACCCCTGTACCCTGTGCCAGAGTAGACAATGGTGCAGGCAGGGTAAGAAAAGCTCAGTAGATCAAGTCCGAGTCTACTTGCTGACCAGTAGCAGGTTCCATCTGGTGTAGGCTGTATGGAGCACTTGGATGGTGAAGGAGGGTATCCACAGCTGGAGAGTTCCTGTCCTGTAGGATGCTGGGAAACAGCCTAGAGTAAAATACTTTTTCCTAGGAGAGAATTACAACGTTTAATAAACATTAGGCAAGATCCTTTTATATGCTGGATGTTGGTAATTTTGGCAATAAAGGAGGGAATTATTTTTAACTCAGGTAATAATTTATCTACATGTACAATGAGCTGTATTATCCCACAAACTCCAGCTATCTACCAACATTTTGAAACTTCTAAATTGAGAAGTTGGAAATGTAGAAGTTGAGAGACTATGAGGGAAGCTCAGTTGGTGTGGGAAGAGAAGCGTGTGGTTTGCAGTCTTCAGGGAGAATCAGTACAGCCGGGAACTGGTGTCAAAGTTCCAGGTGTCACAAAGGGTCCTTTAGGAGGCAGGGAGGAGGGGTAGATGATTAGAAAGTTTGATCTGAGTTTTTGTCATTTTTTTAAAGTCTTCCTTTGATTTTTTTTTTTTAATAAGAGGGGAAAGGCTAGGGAATTGGCCTGCCTGGCCAGTGTGAAGACTTTAGTTCGATCCACAACACTCATAAGTGCAAGGTGTGGCGGTGTGCACCTGCAGTCCCCCTGCTGGGCAGGCGGAGATGAGTGGATCCCTAGAACTCTCTGGTCAGTTAGTCTACCCTAATTGGTGAACTGCAGACCAGCAAGAGACCCTGTCCCAAAAAGAAGGGAATGGCGTAGCTGAGGTTGTCTTCTGGCCTCCCCAGGTCCCTGGACACATACCACCATCACAAATATATACACATGCACAAAAAGCCTTAAATCACACCAACTGGACACTGAAGACACAGCTCCCTGTCCCGTTGTCACTTTTAAGAGGCAGACTTTGATAGCTGGTGGCCTTTGGGTCTGGCCAAGAGTGCAGCCATGATGCGTTGGGTCTCCCGCGGACTCAGCTAGAGCTCTGGCTGTACTCCTCCTGTGCAGTTCCTGGGACAGCTCGCCACCTATGTACTTCCTGATACCCCCAACCCTCCAGCCTGTGCAGTAGACTCACAGAAATCAGCCTCCCGTGGCTGTGAGGCCAATGGTATGACTTGCCTGATGGACCTTCCGTCCCAGCTGGTGCCCCCACCGCAGGTGACTCCCCTCACCTCACACAAGAGAGAGCTCCAGGAGACAGGAGTCGACAGGGACATGAGGCGGGCCTTAGGATCTGTAGTCACCTTAGGCTTGTCATTTTGGGTGTTGCACTCTGCCTCAGGGTGCTAGGGACCTGGGGCTCCTTGAAGCTGGTGATCAGCGTGGGCTCCCCTGACACCTGCCTGGCCCACCTCCCTTGTTCTTTCCCTCTGGTTCTCATCGGAGACCACCCGCACCCCGCTTGCTAAGGGTGGAAGCCATGCAGGCAGCACCTTGGAAACTTGCTCACCAAGTTAGTACAATCACAGCTTGAAAAATGTTCTGGGGACCCTTACTCGGAATATAGGACTGAGAAGAAGGGACAAGCACTGAGCTGTAAACTTGAACATAGCTGTCCTGAGCTCTCTCATCTTCCTGTGTGTCTTCTCTCCGCTGCTCCAAAATGAGGGTAGAGCTGTGGAGACGTTGAATAGGAAAGAAGGGCTGTGCTACCAGGACGAGCCAGAAGGAGGTGGGGGAAGACAAGGAGAAGACGCCAAGGAGGCGGTGAGGAAGAGGCAGGCCTAGGGAAGTGCTTCAGGAATCCTGGGCCCAAGGCCACCCGAGGCTAGCAGGCTCGGCCTGGAGAGATTGCTAGATTGTGTTGATTCCTTAAACGCTGTATGAATATTGTTGAAATGTGTTTACCAAGACATTGGAACTTGAGCAGCATTACCAAGGCCTGCTGTGTTTCAAAAAGAACTTCCTGATTACTCGCTTGGCTCTGAGGCAGGTCTCACTACACAGAGGCCTGGAACTTGTGGTGCCCCTACCTCAGCCTGCCCCACCCAGCTACAGAAGCTCCTTTACCAACAGACTTCTCTAGAAATGAAGGATGCTGTGTGCCAGTGGGGAAACACATGTTCCTTCCTCTAGGGCAAGTTGCTCACACAGCTAGGCTGGAATGTCAGACAAAGGGGACTCAGAGATGTCTAGTAGGTTCTCTGTATCCATTTGTTCAAAAGCCGGGAAGGGTTGGGGCAGCTCAGCACGCACACAATCCTGGGCTCAACCCCAGCACCAAGAGAGAAGAAGAGAAGACTGGATGTGGCCCTCCCCAGTCATTCGTAGACATGGAAGTGGTCTCCTCTGTGGTGTAACCTTCAACCTTACCCAGACAGTGCTCTGAAAGTGAAGCAAGTGCCCTGGGCACCTCCACTTGCCAGCAAGGACAGGGACAAGAGAGGCCAGTGACCTTCCACCAGTCCTCGCCTCCTAAAAGCTCTATATCACTTCCAGTCGTGCCATAAGCTGGTGGCTGTCTTTAGCACACAGGCCTAAGGTCCAGGCTATAGAGGCAGAGAGATGGGGGGTGGGGAGAGCTGAGGCTTGGACACCACTGGAATGATGTGGGACTAAAGGTCTCTGTCCAGGAGCCCAGGCTTACCACAGCTGCCACCATTTCTCCTGTGATCTGTCTAGTCCTGTGGTGAGGCCGGCCAGAGGGATAGTGACCCCAGAGGCACTTCAGCTTCCGGAATGGGTGGGTTTTCTGGGGAGTGAGAAAACCCTTGCTGCTGGCAGGAGAGCCTCCAGGTTCCAGGTGAGCACACGCCCTCTCAGGTGAGGAGGGCCCTCCCTGACTGCAGTGCCCCTGGCTGTTCTTCCTGCAAAACAGGAGCATGTCTTGGTTGAATGAGACCTGCCTAGGGGATTGTGCCAGGGTAGCCATGGGGCTTCTCAAGGCCCTGGTGGGCAGCAGAGCAGGTGGGGAGGTTGAGGTGAGAATGGGGTTTGAGGTTGAGTCTTGGGGCCCATGTCACACAAAGCAAAAGTCCTGGGTGTTTTGTGCATCTGCCACCAACTTGAAAGGCCACTGTGCTGGAGCTGCCCAGAACCTGCTGGGTGGGCTCCAGATCATGCCTTCAGTGAGGCCCTCTGGCGTAGTGCTGTTCCCAAACCCACAGTGCACTTTTGCCCCCACCCTAGCCCTTCTCAGGACAGAGGCCTCGTCCAGAGGTCACAGTGTCTGTTTCGGCTGGGGTTGCTGGGGGAGTGGGAAGGGAACTGAGCAGGAGCTCATGCTCTGAGCCCTGGATTTCTTAGTGGAGATGGGGGTGGGGGGCTCCAAGGGAAGTGTACAGTGGGACTGTGCCACAGCCAGGGAGGGACAAAGGAATGGGCTTATTCACCAGCTGTGCGCCCTGGGTGCTGGGAGGTTAGCAGGAGACAGGACAGTGTCCATGCCCCAGGACACTCCTATAGACCAGCAGTCAGGGACAGTGTCCATGCCCCAGGACACTCCTCCTATAGACCAGCAATCAAAGGCATCTAGAGGAAGTGATTCAGAGGCTGATGGGAGCTTTGGCCATCAGGGATATTGTGTCAGGAAGGAGTTGGGGAGTGGGGTGTGGGGATCAACTAGGCCAGTGGAGACTCTCCTATGAAAGTGACCTTCTGAATCATGACCAAGTGGGGACAAGGGACAGTCATAGAAGAATCTCAGGTAGCTAGATCTGGGTCAAAGATCTGGAAAGATCTTTGAGCAAAGGAAGCACTAACATCAAGGCCCTGAGGTGGAAATGAACTTGTGTGCCCACAAGGAGAGACCTGTCCAGTGTGGTCAGAGCTGTACTGGCGGCTCTAGAGTGGCCTCTGTTGGTGATGGGGTGCTTCTCTACGGAGCCGGGTGTCAGTGATGGGTGCTTCTCAATGGGGCCGGGACATGCCAGCCTACCTGCTTTCAGCAGATGCCATCTGCCCTCAGGGAAGATGCCAGCATTTGCCAGGAAGAGAAATCGGAGCCTAGAAACCAATTAGGAGCTGATAATCATCCTGGTGTGGGGACAGAATGAGGCAGAGCTGACGGTGTGGGATCAAGGTGGTTGCACTTGGACTGTGTCGGGGTTAGCATGGAGTACTGAGGGGCTGAGGGGTCAGTTAGAGCAATGAGCGCCATCAGAGATGACCTGATGCTCTCATCCTTGGCTGCCATGTGGATGGGGAACAGGGGAGCTCCTGTGGCGGCCCTGGGTTCTTTTGGGGCAATTAGATGGAAGCCTTGGGTGTTGGGGGAGCATCTGCCTTGAGCTGTGCTAGAGCGCCGAGGCTGGGCCTGGCCCGTGTCATTGCAAAGCCCCACAGCATCTGTTCCTGTCAGCTTTTCTCAGAGGGCGTTCCCTTTGCTGCTGCTGCTCCTCCCCCACCATGACTGTCATCATGACCCCAGTGCCTCATTATGGAGGTACAAGTGCCCAGAGAGACTGCAAAACCTGGAACAGAGGCCACAATATCATGGCCAATCCTGCCTTCATCCATGGATGTCATCCAGCCCCACCTCTGACACAATCCAGAACATTCTCCATAGCATCCCTGACATTCCCTTTGCTGGGCTCCCAGCATCAGTGTGATTCATTGCTTTGCTTTGCACTTCTGGTGGCTGGAACTTTCTCTGCTGGGAGTCCCGGGACCAGCACAGGTTTTCCTTCTGTACAGAAGAGGCACAGAGAGGGTCCCTAGCCCGTTCCGGCGATGTTTTTGCCCTCCCCTGCACTCAGGTCCTTTTCCTACTCCAGGCCCTTGGGGGCCTTTCCATGAATGACTCTAGAAGCTTCCTGGTCCTGTTGCTCCTCACACCTCTGTCTCCGACTGTCCCAGGTGAAGCTGTGCTCACCGAGGCTGACTTTCCCTTTCCTAAAGAGCTCTCATTTGCAGCTGCACGTGACCATGGATTCCTGGGATGCTCTTCTCTCAGGTGTCCTGTGGCCCCAGGAACGCATTCGCATTCGTATTCTCCGCTCCTCTCACCATCCGAGGGGCTGGCCTCCTTTGAATGAGGTCAAGACAGACATTGAACATGCCTAACAGTTCTCATTTCTTGCTCAGGAAGTGCTATGAAGGCCATTAATCCAGTGAGTCCCAGAACTTTATTATTTCAGAAAATGAAACGATGTCAGTGCAGTGACAGTGGACTCCTGAGGGAGAAGGGCTTGAGTCTGTAGGGGAATTCGCCTGTGACAGCCCCAGGGCAGGTGGATATCCATGGGGGCTTACACTGAACTCCCTGGAGGAGGTGGCTGAAAGCAGGGCTGTGAGGCCAACCCTGCTACAGAGTGAAGGTGCTGGGATGGTCAGGACCCTGTCACTGGGTGATGTCGAGAGGCCTCAGAGCTGTGGGTAAAGCAGGCAGCTCCTGGGAAAACGTCCCCAAGTGCAGAGGGCGAGGACAGGTGGCGGAGCCCTTGTTGGCCCTACCTGGAACTTTAGTGCCCGCCCCAGCACTGGTGCAGTTGGATCTGTGATGCCCCACAGGCTCATGCTGAATGCCTGCTCCCCAGGTGCAGGCTGGCAGCCCTCTAGGAAGTGAGCTGGGCTACAGGAAGTGGTGCCTAGGGGCGGTCCTTAGCTTATCCCTGGCCCCTTGCCCTCTGGCTCCTGGTCCACAGTGATGTGAACAGCCTGCAGCGCATACTACCCTCCTGTCCCGAGCTGCTCTGCCAGGCCTTCCTTATCAGATGGACTGAAGCCTCTGAAGCCATGAGCCAATAGAAATCTTCCCTTCAGCTGCACCTTCCAGGTCCTGTGGTCACAGTGCTGCAGAATTGCTAACACACTGAGAGAGGGAACAGGCCCCCCAGGCCCTGCTCAGGAATGCTGGTGAGAGTCTGTTACTTGCTTATGTTTACTCTTTCTCCCTTCGTAATTTCCTTTCTCTGGCCAGGAAAGAGCCATGCCACAGTGATCCCTGAGATGCAAACTGAGACAGAGTCCTCAGGGAATGGCCTTGCCTCGGCATTTGCCAGGGAGCCCAGAGGTGTGCCGAGAGCGGAAGCCATGCCTCTCATGCTGAGTGGCTGCTCTGCTCTTTGGGGCTACGAACAGCCCAACTCTACAAGACAAAGGATGGACATTAAACTGGGAGCCAGGAGGGACCGTGTGGAGGGGACCAAGGGACACTGGCTCCATTTGGAACTTAAGCAGGTCAGGGAGAGAGCTGGCTTCTCCTCTAGACCACATGCCTCTGGGAGAGTCCCGTTGCCCCTCAGCACCACAGAGGTTACCCAGCAGGCAGTAGGTTGTGGCAAGAAGCAGGCTGTGAGTTGAACAGGGGGCTCTGGACTGGAGATTTGGAGGAGTCTTGGTAGACTGGTGACCGGCCCAGAGATTTGCTTGGGACACTGCAGATGTCCTGGAGACCTGCTAGATTGTAAGTGACACATTTCGTTTAAAAACATCCAGTGGTAAAGGCATTTGCTGGCAGAGTCAGTCTTCCCAGCACCCATAAAAGCTGGATGCAATGTGGTACATGCATCTGTAATCCCAGTATGCCTGGGACAGTGGGAGGGGTCAGGAGAATGTGGTTGTGCTCTGACCTCTACACCTGCGTGCCTCCCCTACACACACACACACACAAATAATATTTTTAAAAGCCGTGTCTGCATGTGGCACAACACGTAGTCAACATCAGATTTGAACACCGCATTCCAGCCGACCTTTTGTCCCACTCAGCAGAGAATAGCCTCTGTGAATGCTCCCCGCATATGCTTTCAGAAATTTAGTGCATGTTCAAGCATATATTTTACCTGAATGGAATCATACTGTATTGTCTGCAGCTTGCTGTTTCTACTTTAATAGTATGTCTTGCCGTTCTTTCTGTCGGTCTATATAAACCTCTCTCTTGTTAATGGTACCATAGCTAAAATCACAGATTCTTCAAGCTGGAAAGAACCTTCAAATCAATGTGATCTAATTGCCTCATTTTGCTAGAACCTGGAGGGCTGAGGCGACTCGCCAGAGGGCACAGTGAGTTAGTGAGGAGTGGATTCCTCCGAGAGCTTTTTAGAAGGAAGAACCTCACCAGGATGGGCATCTGGGCTGACAGGTAGGAATGACTGCTCCGGGCTGGCCCTATGCTGCAGGGAGCGGGCAGCACAGCCTCTGCACGTGCCCTAGGGGGTTCCCAGGATGCTGTTGACTGTCCTGTGGACCACGAAGTGCGGACTCTCCCACGCCTGTCTCGATGGGCAAGACACCAATCATTTGGAAGCTGATACTCTCCTGAAGGTCACGGATGTTTCTGTTTCTTTGTAGTTCTCTCTGGGCATCAGAGTGGAGCGTGGTGGCAGTAGGGTGTGACTCCCCCTCCACACAGGGTCCTCTGCTCTTTTCTGGCCCTGTCCTTCACACTGCTGTCCCCTCTGGCACCCAGCCACGTGATGTAGGCCAGTAGGAGAGAGGCTGAGTGAGAGCCATGGCTGCTGCGTGAGCCAGATGAGTCTCCTGCTAGAGCCCCCCCCCCAAGCTTGTCCCCAGCTACCATGTCCCTGGGGTGTTTCCCACTTGCTTGCTGGGGTGCAGGTATGAAGCTACAGGCTAGAATGGGCACCTCCTCCCGGAACATCAATTTCACATGAGGTTTTGAGGGAAGAAATACTATTTTTATATTAAAGCAAACACTGATATTATGGAATAACATGGAAAATTCAAGTTATGTTTCAAGATAGAAGAGGCATTTTCAAAGCAATTTTATCCTTCCTTACCTCAGGCCACTTCAGGCCTTCCCCCCTAGCTCCTGGAGGGTGCGCCCCTAGCTTGTTCCAGAGGGTGTGTGCCTTTTCTCCTAGGTTCTTTGGGGCTGGGTTAGAAGTGTATTACTTAGATTGTAGTCACTACCCCAAGAATTGAAAATCCATCTTTAAAAAAAAAAAATTGTTTGTTTGAGGGGGGAGAGAGAATGAATGCACCAGGGCTTCCAGCCACTGCAAACAAACTCCAGACTCATGCACCACCTTGTGCGTCTGGTTTAACGTGGGTACTGGAGAATTGAACTCGGGTCCTTCTGCTTTACAGGCAAGAGCCTTAACCACTGAGCCATCTCTCCAACCCAAAAGTCCATCTTAAGAGTGTTCTCAGCCTGAACCCAGGCCCGCTCTGGGCTGGTCCCCACCCTTAATGGACTCTGTTGGCTTCCCACTGCCTGGTGCCCACTCTCATGCTCTGCTTCCTCTGGCCTCTGTCACTGGTTCCTTGACCCTGACCTCTGTGTCCCCCTGACACCTTCATTGTCAACTGGCTGTCTGCTTCTCTGGTTATTCCAGAGAAAGCCATTGTCCAGCCCATCTTCTCAGACCTGCCCCTAGCACATCCTGTGCCTCTGCTTCTGGTGGCTGGTGGGAGTACACGAGGTGACCCTAGAAGGGCATGTGGCCCAGAGCAGGGACCATCCCGCCGTCCTCTCCACTTCATGGAAATCCCCCAGGCACTCTTGCCCCCCCCCTCCCGACTTCTCTGCCAGTAAACTGGCTGCTACCCGTCCACGTAGAGTGAGCAGGTGGGTGGCAGCCGGGGAACCTCCACGTGGGAGGGTCCTGGCTGGTGGAAGAGCAGCTGGCAGGGCCGATCCGAGGACCCCAGGGAAGACATGCTATTCCAGCAGGGCCTCCTCCTCTTGGAGACATTAATCTTCCTGTATCTCTGTGGACCATGACCATGGACAAGGTTCTCATCACGAGAATGTCATGTTATCAGTAGATAGCAACTCTGAAGAATTTCTCTTCCTGTGGATTACGACGATGGCAGTGCTCCGGTGTGATGTGTGCAGATAGGGTGTTTCTCTTCTCTGCGACATTGGGAACAGAGCACCTGCCTCGTCTCTGATTTTCCCTTTCCCTGGTGACCTGTCCGCTCTCGGCTGCGTGATGGAGGGAAGCGGCAGGTCATGGTTTGGGGAGGCAGACGGTCCTGGATGTCATCTGACTTCTGCTACTCGCCAGCTTGCTGACCTTGGACAGGTTCTTCATTCATCTGTCTCAATCCTGCTCTCATCTATAAAAAGATGACATTCTGGCCTCTGGGTGAAGGGATTTAATGAGGTCGCTTGCAGCTGGAGATGAGAACCTACGGCCATTCTGACCTTTTTCCAGCACGTTCCCTGGGGCCTCTGCCTGCGGTGCTTTTTCCTCCAGCTGCCTGGCACCAGAGGCTTGCCTGGGACATGAGCCTGGAACCTTCTTTGTATGGACGACCTACCTTTGCACTGAGTGCAATGAAGGCCATAGAGGAGGCTTGGGCCTGTCCCAAGTGTATCAGTGAGGCCACACAAGGCCCTTGAGGTGTGTCAGTGACGTCACATGAGGCCTGTGAAGAGCCCTCTCCAAGTCCCCCTCTCTGTACTCGGCTGTGTGCATGTTACTGCGTCGGGCTCTGCAGGTTCAGGTCCCCCGGGCTGCAGTGTCACCTGAAGTCCAGCCCACCCTCAAAGACTGAGGTGAGGCCCTTCCCACGCTGCTGCTTCTCAGCAGAACTGAAGTTTAAAACTGGGAAAGCTTGTTTTGTTTTGCTTCTGGCTTGCCCCTTCTTGGATTCCCTTTTCTCTTCAACTGGAAAGTCATCAGTTAGCAGATATGGTTACAAATTTATGGAGCACTTAAAACATGCCAGGCAGTGTGCCTTCATTTACCCCTGTCCACCCCCCAGTGAGGAAGGTGAAGTGAGAGAAGCCACGTGACTAGCACCTAGGTATGAGGGAATAGTGAGCCTCCCTGACTTCCCAAGACCACATGGGTAACCAGGGCAGAAACAGGCCTGCTGAGTGCTTCCCACTGGGCACCCCTGCAGAGCCGCGTCTTCAGCTTCTGCAAGGAACATTGGGGATTTGGGGGGCTTCTCCCCTGCCTTTCTCAACCACATGCAGCACTGATCCTGCCGGTGGCCACTGGCCTCAGCTTTTGGCTTCTCTCTTGGTGGGGTTCAGCTGGGTGCCCTTGGGTACACTATCTGGTTCATGTAGCTCAAGGGTCCTATAGAGATTTTCCAAGGGTGCTGCTCACACAGGGCCTGGGACTGGCTCAGAGAGATGGGAACCCCACTCCAGACGAGCTATTCCTCCCTGGGCTCTGCTTGTCTTTGGACAGGTTAATCCTCATTGTGTCTTTGGGGGGGGGTCCCCACCAGTGAGGGTGCTAGACTGTACAGTTCAGACAGTCAGTGTCACACTGGCTCCTGAATGGAAGGAATCCATGGGCAGCTCTGGAGTGGCCCCTCCCTACCCTGACTCCTACAGGGTCCCTTCCCTGGCTGCTGCAAGCTCCCAGCAGACTGAACTCAGGACTACAGTCCCATAGTATAGCTCTGGCTCTTTTGCCCTGTGTGAGGTCTTCCCTGTATCCCTGCTGTGGCTGGCTCAGCGCAGCTCACCAGCAACATTGCCTGAGGTCATGCCATGGGCGAATGCCATTGGCAAGAGGGCAAAGTCTAGAGTCAGAAATGCCGCAACTCTCCCTGCTTTTGGCTTTTGGCTTCCGGCTTCCTGCCTCCCCATCAGGCTAATGCCATCGGGTTGTGGGCACTGTTAGGTAGTGGTTCGGCCACAGCTGATCCCACTCCCGGTTCAGAAATGTGACTGGTATGCCTCCTCTCCCAGGAGATCCACAGCCAGCGGCTCATAGATGCAGTGACTTGGCTAGTGTTAGATTTTCTTCCTGGCGCCATTACGGCAGGCAGAAGGGCAGGTGGGCTGGTCCAACAGGTACGGTTTCCTCCCAGAAGTAATGAGAGGAACTGTTGTGAGCCCGAAAGGCTTAGAGAACCAGCCATGCCCACACCTGCTCAGGCTCACCCTGAAAAGGAACACCTCAGCCACCTCAGGGCTCTGAAGGTCAAGGTCAAGCATAGCATCAGTGTTATGATGCTGAGGCAGCCAAGGACCCTACCTTTGGGGTTCTGCTGTGACCGTGTGGAAGCTGCCAGCTCAGAGCTGCCCACTGAACGGCAAGGCCACATGCTGCCTCATGCTAACAGGGCGGGACCAAGCAAAGAAGCAGTGAGGCGATTGTGGTGGGTATGCTTGCAGCTCTGTGCCTGGAGCCATCCTGCCAATCCGCTTGCAGAGGTCTTCTGGAGGGAGTCACAGGGGGGCCATCATGGGCTGAGGATTGTTGAGTGTGCTGCCTTGCCCAGCCTCACCTCTGCCATCCATCTGCAAGCCTCACCTCTGCCCTC